>CAAKHG010027904.1:48768-62007 GCA_901007715.1 Dactylopterus volitans | reverse complement strand
AGGAGGTAGTGTGAACACTGGGTATTAAATAGCACATGCATTTAAAACCCTCAGGGGCATTTTGTGGTCAGCTACAACAGCAAAGTGCCGCGTGCACTTAGTGCGGCTGAGAGCACCGCTGCATCTTGGGAAAAAAAAAAAAAAAACACCCGCGCGCCGGCGAGGGAGCCGCTTGACCTCACTGCAGCCCCTCCGTTCAGACGCCAAACAAATGGAAGTCGGAGGCAAAAAAAATCAGGGGGAGACGGAGAGATGAGACGAAGGGAAGAGCGAGGGCGGAGGCGAGGGCGGAGGCCCGACCGTCGGCGTTGGCGCGCCGCACCTGAACGGGCGGTATCGCTTTTCCATTAGCAGACAGGAGTCGCCGCTTCAACCGCTGTAACCTAAATAAAGAATAAAAAGCTTTACTTGCTGCCGCTTCTTCTCTTTTTGTTTTGTTACCCCCCCCCATCCATGCGTGGATGTACGCAAAGCCGCAGCCCTCCGTTTGCGTACCTCGCATGAGCAAACGGGGATTTGCCATCCCGCCTTTCCGAGGGGGCCATCAATAAGTAAACTTGACGCAAATAAACAGATAAATAAATAAATGAGGGGAGCGCAGCAAATGGGCATCAGTCAGCATTAGTGATGGAACCATGTCAAGCACAATCATGCTTGACTGGAGGGGGGGGGAGTGCCTGAGTGCAGGGAGCATGCTCGCTGATTGCACGGCCCTGTGTGTGTGTACGAGTGTGTGCGCGCGCGTGTGTGTGTGTGTAAAAAGCAGGGTGGGTGGAAGGGGGGGGTGTCACTGTGGCTTTCTCCTTTTAACACTCATTTAACCCTTCTCTGCCCTCTTAAACTCCCAACTCTCGCCGCCGACGCGTCCTTCCGACACCGCGTGCGCCCGTCGCAGATTACGGGCGTCCGTCCTCCGCCGCCTCCCGTCTCAAATGCGCAAATCTGCACATCAAAGCGTGTCGCGGGCATTACCTTCAGCCCTCGAGAGCTAATCAGACTGAAAGTCTCCACCGGCTTCTTTCGTTTCTCTTTGCGAACGCACTTCCTCTCCCGTTCTCTCACAAAAACCTCCACACTCAAACTCAAATAACTGATTAGTTGACTGTATTTATCTGTGAACATGCTATTTTTTTTCATGATGTTATTGCTCCCATGACTGTTGCTATTCACTTTCAAATTCTTGTGGATGAGAAAATACAAATTTCCTTTGGACCCGCAGGTCACATTTGTCTGTTACAGTTGTTAAAATAAAGCGTATATAGATAATACCAAATAAATGTGCTAGCGGGGAGGCTTGCAAGTGTATGTATAAATAATTTTCCATTTATATACAGTATAACTGTATATACATAGACTGTATATGATGAGTCACTCTAGTCATTAAGGCGCAATCGATTGCATTTTCTTTCCTGCAGTTTTCCAGCAACTTCAAAAAAACAAACAAAAACAAACAAAAACATAACACATCTATGTATCGATTGCGTGTTTTGTTTTAAGAACTACGGGACGTTCCCAATTCTCAGCGTCGAGGAGACAAAGAGCGAACAAACGATCATTATTTTACACCGCCAGAGTGTTGTTGATTGTGTTACTTCCCCTTGCCAAATGTAATCTGAGAGGCATTGTAAATTACTGCCAATTAAGCTGTGGTTTTGCCACCAGTGATTTGACTGTTATTTTGTTTGTCTTTCGGCAGGATTATTCAAAAAAAAAGTTATGCGCAGACTTCTACTAATTTCTTGGAAAAGGCCGGGTGTGTCGCTAAAAACAGCGCGCTGGATTTCGTTGCCGGATCATCGTATGTATTTTTTTTTTTTTTTTTTTGGAAGTTTTCTTTAACATTATGGGATAGAGCACTTGACATTTCCACCAATCAAAACCAAGCTTAAGAGCCTCTTTTGAAGGGGCATTGTTATGCGCCAGAGTCGTTCAGCCTTGGCGGAGATCTGTCCTTTTTTTTTTTTTGATTGCCTTTAGTTTATTGTGCACCTTTCATTTAAAAATGTAATGTTATTCTCACTGGATTTTTGTGGCAATCCTCAAAAAAAAAAAAAAGCAAAACCCATTACAAAACTTGCCGAATTTATTCTGTAAAAACTGCGGATTCAAGTGAGAGGGGAAAAAAAAAAGCAAGGTCATAAGATCCGCCTACGCCGAGCTGAGAGCGCCACAATCATCATAATTTCTGTGCCACCCTTATTCTCGACATCACCTTTATTGATAGGTCCTAAAAGAGGGAACATTCAACATCCCCCGACCCGCCATCTCTTTATCTGCATTTATGGGTATCATCATTATCAGCCACCGCTTTGGTCCACTGTTTATTTCCTGTACTTCTCTATTACGGACATCAAGTCCACCTAAGGGGAATGTAAAATATTAATTCCACCTCATTGTGGCCGACAGATTGTAGATTGTGTCTGACACTTCAAATACAAACATCAGCCTGGATATTATATCTTAATAGCAGCCACATCAAGCTAGGGAGGCTGGGAAGAAAAAAAAACACACACACATGAGTATGACAGCAGGGGAAGAGGCATTTGATTCTGGCACAGCTTCTTATTGTTAGTGGAACACATATCCATGCAGAATGGCATCCCACTCCTAAGCAAATTACTTTTTTCTGGAGCTGATCATCAGTTGGCCCAGCTGTATGCCTAATGAGCAATAAATAAGGTTTAATTCAACTGATGCGAGTTGTCCATCCTTCAACGCTAAGCATGATGGCTTGAGCGAGAATCCATTGGAATTATATGAGGGCAATTTTTCAGTGGGATGGTCTGACTGCCTCCCCCTATATTTGGCTTTTGCAGGCATTCCTTTGGCTTTAAACTCTGCAAGTTTATGGGTCTATTAGGAATTCATCAAACAATGAACCACATCAACCTTATTGTCTGAATGTGCCCTGGGTAAAAATAAGATAAAACCCTCCATTATGGGGCCTCCAAAGCATATTTGCCCTCTGAAATTGATCCACTATTGACGATTTACACTTAGAGTGACCTTTCATAACTGCCCACATACTTGAAAGCCAATATTGTTTTGAGAGTGAGCAAGAAAAAATACAGCCCACTGCAAACACTCTGGGATATTATTGAATATGATAAGTTAGCAGATGTGGTATTGCAGTTGTTCACTGATGGTCCACTAGGCGGGGGGGTTGAGTACTTTTTTTTTTTTTTTTTTTTTTACATCGATGATCCCCTGTGCCGATAAAGTGAGGCGATATTGAACAAAGTTGCCGAGAGCTCCGGGTCCATTATGGCGCCGGTTCATTGGATTTATTTGGAAAAAAAAAGAAAGAAAGAACGGAGGAGAGAAAGAAAGCGAGGAAAACATAAGCATTACCACGGGAAGCCCAGCTCCACATGATGCGTCTTCTCAGGCGGGACTCCGAAAGGGCACAATGCCATGAAAAGGGCATGGAGACAGCTCACTGCTGATGCCCCGGCTCTCCTCGAGCAGATAACTTCAGCATCGTTTAAAAATCACAAGATTTAAGAGGCACTTAGCAGCGGGGACGGGGGCGAGAAGACCCCTCGGTGTCCACTCAAAAAAGGCCGCCGTTTTTTAGCGAGATTTTATTTATCATCTCAAAACGACTCCACGTCACACTTCACTTACTTTACGTCCTCTTTTGGCAGGCTCAAACATCGCATCAATCACGCCCCAAGGTTACCCAAATGGTACATAAAATCTTCATGCATATTTCTGTGAGGGGTCTTTTTTTTCCGGATGAAAAACTATCGTGTCCGGAGGAACGCCCGACGGGTCAATCCAGGAGACAAAGGCTTTGTCTACAGCCTCCAACATCAAATCTTAAATGAAGTGGCTGTCCGTGCCTCAGCTCCTTCCCATCTGCCTGTCCTTTTCCTTATCTACAAGAAGCAGGTGATAGATTTCAAGCGGCACATCTCTGCCGAGCTTCCCCTCATCAGCTCTTTTGATATCTCACATCTACAAAGCTTTAGCATGAGGTACCAGTGCCCTCTGGGTGTCTTCGTCCTGAATCACGATAGCGAGGCTTTCCCTGTAGGACTGCCTCCGGGGCCAAGCCAATGAATAACACCAATGATCTATTAACACCCTGAAATGGAAACCAGGAGCTTGAGGAGGCAGAGCACTTTAGCTCTCAACTCATGGACACCAAACAGCAACAGTCCATATGGAGGCTCCAGTGTGCGCGCGGGCCCGTGTGTGTGTGCGCGCGCGCCCGTGTGTGTGTGTGTGTGTGTGTGTGTGTGTGTGTGTGTGTGTGTGTGTGTGTGGGAAAACGGTGTAAGAGCAACCGCCGCCAGAGAGGGGTTTCCGCGCCACCTAGAAAGAGATAATGTGATGGCTACGACGTTTGTGTGAGCCAATTAATTGCCAAGGTAATTGCAATCCCTTTGTTGGGAATGGGAGTTACTAATAGGAATGATCAGAATGACATTAATTAAAACCCTTTAATTAATGCTAAATTTTTCTACAGGCACCAACCTGTTTACAAAAGAAATGATAGCCCATTATCTGATCGAGCAGCCTCATAGGTACATTTATATATCTCCTTAACCATCCCACTGCGATTTGGAACAGTAATTAATAATAATTATTAATTGCGGTTGTTTGATTGCGGTGAAGTGATTTACAAAACAAATGGGCAAACGTCCACCAGATCAGGTGACAGATGAGGAAATATCTGTCAGGCGTGGACCTATTACATGGCTGCTCGGCCTCAACATCAGGGTGATGTGGACGGCAAACAGAGGGAACGCTGCATGCAGTGCACACACATACAAATATATAAATATGTATGACGGCTAAAAGACGTTTTACGTCACAAAAGATGTTGGGAGGAAAGAAAAGAGCAGTGGGGAATTTATCACTGCCAGCATCTACTTCATTAGATGCGTCCTTTCGGTCTTTTCATTTGCCTCTTTGCAGATTCATCCGCTTTCCCCCCTTTAAAATTTCATGAGAGAAAATAGGTAATTTAATCTTCATTAAACATACAGGGGGCCCACTCTCTGGTCTGGCCAGCTGAATTAACTGCTAGGCTTTGGGGGATTAGAAGGTTGAGCTGAAATTCCATAACCCTGACAAGCGTTATATCACAGCATCTCCATTTCTTTTTTTTTAATGGGTGTAAGTTGATCCCTTCCCTGGTCAATGTCAAATAAGTCCTTAAGAAATTCGCTATATAGGACGGATAAGGGAACTTTTGATGGACTGGCTTGTGAAGGTGAAGCGGGAGGAGAATGGAGGTGAGGGGGGGCGGGGGGGTGGGAGAGATGCCCTGGTTTTTTGGATTGTAATGATGTTGAAAAGGCAGTAAATATATAAGACTGGTTAGGTTCCCTTTGAAATCTGATTGATGTGTCTTTTGGGATGCCCCCCAGTATGAAAGACCTACTGAGTCTGTGGCTTTCATCACTGACCGTAAATCGATGAGCCAGGATGTATGAGAGGCTCCTGCTTTCTATCCACCATTCTCCTGCTAGATGCCCGAGTAACTGTCTATTCAGAAAGGTATTAGAAGATAGAAAAGGGGTCTGGTAACAAATAATAATAATAAAAAAACAAACCAACAACTGTGTAATATATACTCCTCAATAAGCCAGATTCAACACACACACAAAAATACTTAATGCACTGCATCGACCTGCAATAAGACTGAACGCACGACAGCAGTGTGGCTCCACTGGTCTCCATCAATCCATCCGGTTTCTGCGGGTTGAATTAGGACTGGCTGGTGTAATTGCGTAACACGTGAGCACAGCCTCCTGGGTTAAGTTTTCCATCTTCCACAAAGCGGAGACAAGGAAATGGGAAATGCTTCCGGAATTGGGCGTAATTGTGACTGGCGGCGGCCGGAATTGCGTTCTAGCCCCGACACTTCAGGTAGTCCGAGCGTAGTTTAGCCCGGAGGACGGCAAAGAACGACACGCTGGCTCTAAATGAACCACTTTGACGCGGGCGGAGGTTCTTGTGCGACTCCGAGAGAGACTCTGCCTCTCCGGCGCTCGCGCTGCTCGTTTGAGGATGACAGGAGGTTAATCAAGCTTTAAAGCGTGAGATTACAACAGACATGACAAGCAGGAGTGAACAGATTTGGCACGCTGTCTGATGAAACTGTTGAGAAGGGGGAGGGGGGGGGGGTGCAGGCAAGGGGGGCCCTGCTCTACCAGCAAATTCAGAAACCGGAATGCAATCAGCGCCTGAGTCAGAGACGAGGGAGGAGGCGAAATGTAAATAACACTGCGAAAAAAACGAAAAAAGAAAAAAAAAAAAGTTGAAATACTGAGTCAAGCGCTGCCAGCTCCAGACATGACAATAACTTGAGTCGCCCTTTGTCACCCTATTTGTCCATCAATGGGGAGTTTTTGGCGGCGCTCTTCCCCTTTACAGGCTGCACTTAAAGAAAATACCCAAGAAGCAAACTGTTTTCTGTTTGTCCTCATTCGGCGAGAGACGGATTCCTCCTATGCGCTCTCGCCATTGGACTCATATCCTGATTCCGTTTAGAGAAGAGAAAAAAATAAAAAAAAATAAAAATCCATGGAGCCGGCATGTCAAAACAATTTCTGCCCTCTCATCACCACACAACCGAGAATCCATTCAGCTTAATCAAACCACAGTGCTGGCACCATAGCAATAAAAAAAAAAAAGAAAAAGAAAAAGAGAGAGCTGTTAATGCATCATGCTAGACGGTGTCCAGTCAGGAAGCAAAAAAAAACAAAAAAACAAAACACACACACACAGAAAAAAATAATAAAAATAAAAAAATACTGAGGCACACAGAACAAAGAGCCATCAAGACAGATGGAGGGATGGGCAACCAGAAAACATAATGCCTCCGGCTCCGGCTTTGGCCGGCGATGAGGCATTAAGAGGATCTCCAAAAAAAAATAAAAAATAAAAATAAATAAATAAAATCATATAGTGCATAGCCATGTTTACCAGTATAGGGACCTGTGTCAAACCTCAGACTGTAGTGGTCACAGCAACAACAAACAAAAAAAAAAAAAAAAAAGATACACAGCCAGCTTTCCACCTGCATCCTCCAGACAGCACATAATGTTCTGGGTGAAGTCTCCCAGTGGAAAGTGCCCGGAATGCATTAGCAGAAAGGCGGTCGGCGAGCATCCCGATCTGATACCCAGACCACCCCAACCTCAGCTGTGCTACTCAGAGCCCCCCTCACCCCCCGCCCCTTTCCCCCCCTCCCCCTTTTCCAGGAGTGACTCTGACACACAGCAGAGAGGACCTGCCACTACCCAGTATCCATGAGCACAGACGAGGATTGGAACCTTGACAGGTAAATTGAGAGCCTCACCCTAAGGCTCGGCTTACTTACTCAGATACTTAAATTGCTTCCCGTCGAACAACAACTTGCTCACCGCCCCTCAGGTGGTACTACAAAGTTTTCAGAGTACCATGGCCTAGGGTGTGCCGGTGCTCTCACACTACTTACTTCCCATTTGGCTGCGGGAACACCAAGTGCAGGCCGCAGGTCATAGTTCAACGGCGGGGGCTACCGCATGTGATTAATGCTACTATACCGACTGTACGCACGTGTTAACACACCACTGCAAATGCCGGGTACTTGTGCATGCAACAGGAAGGTGAAAACAAATCACAGCGAGGCACAGGTCTGTGCACAATTAGAAACTTCCGAGGTTGTCTCAAAGCAGGGGTGTGCGTGGCATAACAAGCACAACTCCTTTAGGAGCGCTATATTAGCATATGGGGGGGGCGGGGGGGGAGGCAACACACAGCACTGTGCATGCCAGAAGCATGGCGGTCGACACACACCTATCAGGCAGGGCGCATCCTACACACCGGCACGAGACAGGGAGTGATAAAAGTGCTGCGGCAGTCGAAGCTGGTCGGGAGAGCAACGCAACTACATGACTGGAGCTGTTCTACAAGACAGAAATTATGCTGAGTGAAATTTAGAAAAAAAACAAAAAACAAAACAAACAAAAAAAAAAAAAAACAGTTCTTTGAATGAGCAGTGTTGCTTTTGGGTTGGTTTAGTGTTACAAGTGTGGCATCCAGTATCAAGGAGCCAACAAAAGCACAATTTCAATACTAGACTGCATAATTGTATTCAATTCTAAAGGTAAACACCAATCAGCAGCACTCCTCTCCAGTGTCGGATGCCAATGTCCAGTAATTGATGGAAAAATATTGCATCGGGAACGTTCTTTTTACACTGATGTTTGTTCTTGATACAGATTATATAGACGCTGACTCGTTAACAACTAACATTGTTCCCAGATTCTGTGTAATTTAGTGGTGGCTAACATGCAAACCATGTCATGATCTGATGACTCCTTTTATTGCCTATTAATGACTAAAACAATACTTTTATTTTTTATATCTTCCGCTCTCAATTTACCAAACGTGCACGTGTGCTTACCTACCAGAGCCAATATGTGGTTATCACGAACTTCGTGGGGTCTTTGCTCAATAGTGAATTTCAATGTGCCATAACAACGGAGGGTAGCTGTTAGAAACTTCCTCCATGTTGCTCTTTCAAACATACGCTACTTTCAAGGGTGCTACCAAAACCCTGCTTTGATAGGGATTATTACTGCAAGGCCTATTTGAAATTTCAGGGAAAAAAAATGAATCTAAGATCATCTTTCATCGGTGCTGCTGACACCGGGTACATCTTCCACCTTTGACCTTGTCATTCTGCACCAGGACGAGCGCCATAACTCAGCACATGACTCGTGTGTTGTAGACCAGCTCATCTCCAGTGCTGTGACAGGACGGACATGTGAGCTACGTAGCCGGCAGAGCTGCAGCGGGAGGGCGGAAGGTGAAGGGGGGGGTTATCAAAAAAGACAAGGTAGTTGAACACACCTAGAGTTCTGTAACCATAGTTAGCAGCCGGCCACCGAGAGGCTGGACTGGAAGGGCTTTGATCACCTGCAGCAATGTTGATGAATTAAAAAGAAAAGGAGGGGAGGGAAGGATGGAAGAGAAAGAGAAGAGACAGGTGAAAAAAGAAAAACTTTCAGGTGTTTGACCCCGCTCCCAGAGTTTGGAAAGTACATGATGCGGAAATGTGGAGGAACGTGGCATGGAAGCAGCGAAAGGATGGAGGTCGTTGATGCACCTGCGTTACATTCCGATGCCAGCGCCGGTGAGCGGGGTGACGGCTGGCGATGCGCGATGTAACACAAATCATTTATATATTCCTGAAAATATTTCCCGACCATACCGGCGGGAAGACGGCGGCGCCTGAGGCCCTCCTTGGAAGCGTCAAACGCCGACTCACCCGGACAGCCCCGTGCCAGTTGGAAGCGCTCCGCTGGGAGAGGGCCGTTCATCATGCGCGGGGCTGGATATGCTAACTGCGAGCCGATGCTAATTCAGCCGCGGTCCGACGGCGGCCGGCATGGCAACGGCACAATAACTGATTTGTTATTGGCGACGGGGCAATAAATCGCTAATGAGCCGCACCCAGGTTCAAATGTGCTTGTCCCTGTGATGCATATTGCTACGTGCGCGTTATCCTATAAGTCTTTGTGCGGCTAATGTGAATCAGTCACGAATCGCAGACAGCGGCACCAAAGAACGGAGGCGCACGGGGGGGAAAAAAAGAGGCGCTATTCAAATGCAAAGCGGAGAGCGGCGCTTCTTCGAAATGATAGACGGGGGCCAATGTTACATGTAAATTCTGAACAACAAACAGGGCAGGCGGTTTTGATTCTGTTGCGTTGTTGTTGTTGTTGATGTTTTTGCAGACAGGTGAGACTGACACCAGTGATAAAAATCGCATATCGACGGGGAAGGCGCAGGCTTACCGTTGCGCGGTGTCCGTTTTCTCCGATCGCGGAAGGCCGCTCCAGACTGCAGGGCCTCCATTAGGCTGTCCATCACGCCGGTTTCGTCTCCCTCTGCAGGACAACAGGCAAGAGAAGCAAAAAAAATGTTTTTAGAAGGACATTAAGAGCATCGGGGGTTAACTGCGAGCACACGGCGCACCTTCCTACGACTAATTCAGAGCCATCGGATTCGGAGCGCGGCCAATGTCCTCGAATCACAAGTGCATGAACACCTTATATCACAGCGAGGCAGCTTCCGCATGAAGTATAAACAAGGCTTTTACAGAGTTTATGAGTAGTGAGACGGAGGCCTGTCAATCAGGCCTGTTCTTTTTTTTTTCTTTCTCTCCAGCAAACAGCCAGGGAGGAGGGAAATACACTTAGAGCCGGGCGACTAATACAGGCAGAGGAGCCTCAGGATGAAAGCATCCACTGATGGTCATTGACAGATATTCTTTCTGTGGCTAACGCAGGGGAGCTAAGTGCTCTTTACAAAGATTTAGTGCGGAGCCGCTCAATATCCGAGCGCTCTATCATTGTTCAGCCAATGACACTAGGACCAGACTTCGAAAAAACATTCCCCTTGCCCACTTGCTCCAGCAGTCATGTGGATTCATGTAACCGGAGATCTGGGCAAGCCGGCATGGCTGAAGAGACAGGTAAGAGGACACTTAACAGCACTTTGGGGCCAAAAGCGTGACAAGTTGTGCCCACATCCGCGCGTACATGCGGCGCACCTCTCGACGAGGCAGAGTTCAAAAATAAGCATAGGCTCTATATCTGGGTCATCTATCTTTATGCCCCGATGCTAATGAGTCAGAGGGGCACCCTTTTTATCATTCTGGTCCAGAACAGACATTATTTTCAACTGGGATCATTAGGGTGACTTATTGTGGAGCCGGAGACTTTGCCATCAATTCTTTTTGCATACATGAGTGAACTAGCGCTCGCCAAGTGTTTACCGTCGGGGTTCCAGGCGTCTCGTCCCACCACTTTGTTTACAGCTTGAACTCCGGAGCGAGTAGACGCGACTGCCACTTTTCGGCGTGCGGTACCTCGCCAAAAACCCCCGGTAATCGGTCTTCAGCTACTTACACGTGCGCACGGAGAGGTGACAATTGAATTTATGAGTAAAGACAGCTGAGCGTGAATGCAGCATGATACATTTGGGGAAGTTGCATATATGTTTTTTTTTTTCCATCATGAGCACTAGCTGCAACATAAGAGTCATTTGTGCAAACAAGACAATGGTAAAACTAAGAATAGAAGTAGTGCAGGTTTTTTTTTTTTCAAGAAGCAACTCTCATCCATTTGTACTTCCATTAATTTGGCCCCTCTCACCCACTCCTTTCCTTTTAGGTCCTGGGTTACTTTGAAATCAGACTATCTATGTGCTGCGCTTAAAAGCAATCCCGATTAAATCAGGCTTAATTAGGCCAGCCTTATCTGAACAAAAACCTGAGCCGAGCCAAGTAGGGCTTATCTGAAATTGCAGCAGTACACCTCTGATAGCCAACTCGTGGGGTTTTTTTTTTTTTTTAAATCGGAGGAGCACGGGCCTCTTCCGCCCGGGACGCCGAGAACAACACGGTGGACAACAGGCGGCTCCGGGAACTGCACCCAAGGGTTTTCAGCGACTCCTAATGTAGGCTGGCAAGGACACGTGGCGAGCCTGACGGAAAGCAGGGGATGCAGAGCGGCAGGTAAACATTTATCTACCACCACCTTGGCACAAGAAACTTTCTGACAGCTCCTTCTTCACCCCCCCTTCTTCATGGAGACCTAGACATCGCAGGGGGCACCTGACACTTTGATCAATTTGTCCTACTTCTTGCCTAACTGTAGCACAATTCATCATTTGTAATGACCAGGACTTCAGAGCCCTGGTAGTCTGGGGTTCAAGAAGAGGACTGCAGACACAAAATGACTAAAATGGGAAACATACTCCCCTGTCACCAAACAGTACTCAATTAACTATGTCCTACTGGGCTCTGGCTTAAAGTCGAGCTGGCACTACTTTTAGCAGGCAACTCCTCATTGTTTTAGGCTTCAAACTATGAGCTTGTTACGACAAAAATCTCCGTACGTGCGTATACAAGCGGCGAAGACGGGCTAAACGGTAGGTGGGGACAAAAGTGAAATTGAATATTATTTGCCCACTCTTCTCCTGGTAATCCTCAGAGCAAACTTTCTTCATCACTTATTGTAACGCCGCCCATTTTTTTCCCGCAGGCATAACTGCCTTGTTCCTGCATTTCACTCTTGTCTTATTTTGAGCTGTTAAACCCAGGGCAAATATTCATCCACTTCTCATTAGCAGCAGTAGTAGATTGCATGCTGGGGAATTACAGAAAAGCTAACCTTTTATGCCCGGAGATCTTTCTCAAGAGGAAAAATCCCCTCCGCTCACAGGAAATTGCTTTCTAAATAGGTTAAGATGGGCTAAGACCCAAGGCATTGACAAACCCTTCCAGTGATGAAACACCTGGGTGGGCACCTCAACAGAAAGCCTTCAGGTCCTGTAAAGATCTTATTAAAGCTTCGGGAAGAGCGGGACGTGCTTGTGGCTTTTGCACTTTTAGCGCAGCTACTTTCTTAAACAGTTAAGTCTTTAAGAGCAGACGCAGAGCTCCGTGACACTCCGCCGGGGAGAGGCGCCGAACTTGCTCAATAGCTTTCGTTTTCGGATCCGTGCCCGTTTGCAACCTTGAATCGCCGCCCTCCTTTACCTGAATATCAGGTGGTACCTGGCTGCGTCGCGCGTAGCCGTAAACCTGGGGATATATGTCCAAGAGGCGGTGGGATATTATCTAATTAGGAGGGCTGGCAGGAGCGATGTGCTTTCGGCTGGACTGGCATGGAAACTTCTCACATCAGATTTGTTTTAAAACGCCTAACCACAATGAACGTGGTAGACGGCGGCTACAAAACAAAACCACCATTTTAGTCAGCCTCTCGCACAAGTATGAACACTCGCGAGGAAGGACAGAATATGGATGAAAAAAGAGAGAAGGGAAAAAAAAAAATATATAGGGCAAAGAAAAGTGAGGATGGCTTCCGTGGGTGCTGCAGTGCTTGTGGTGGAGCTGGTTATTGAGAGGGACTAGTGGAGCGAGGCAAGACACAAGGTCATAAAACACCTTCCTTTATGCTTGACAGCCTGAACCCTGTGACATTTAATTATTCCTAAGACATACACTTGCGAGCACAGGAGGACAAACCCTCAGCCTCTCTTGAAAACCCGACGATGCTTTTATGGAGACGCAAATGCGAAAAGCGTAAAAAAGTAGGGACTCCAGTTAACTAAACTAAGGGCCCATTCTTGCCCAAGTTAAACACATACCGACCGTGTGTGTGTGTGTGTGTGTGTGTGTGTGTGTGTGTGTGTGTGTGTGTGTGTGTGTGTGTGATATCA
>CAAKHG010027904.1:18629-46593 GCA_901007715.1 Dactylopterus volitans | reverse complement strand
CCTGTTTGATGTGTCCTCGTTTCCCCCCTCTGCCCCCCGCCGCCCCTGCCTCGCCGTCCCCTGGCCTCCCCCGTCTCCCCGCAGTCAAAACCACTGAAACCTCACCAACGCGTTGACACAAACGACCCGAGAAAACTTTCCAGACGGTCTTTATTATGTATGTGCGTGCATGTTTAGTGGTCCACTTTCTGACAGGGAAACACCGGGGCGACATGGATATATAATGATATATTTAAAAAAAAATAATAAAACAAAAAGGCTTTCTGATTCATCTGGATTGTGGTCGGGATACCTTGAAGACGTAAAAGGTGGGTGGGAGGTGAGATATGTATTGTGTTTGACACGCCTGGAGAAGACACAAGCGTTGGAGCTAAGCTGGCCTGGTCACTGCAGGCCTGATCCTACGAGAAGCAGAGATGTCCTGACTGCGAGAGACCGGGGGGGTGCGCGGAAACGTGGGGAGAAGCTGGATGTCGACAGGGGAGAGATGAAAGTGGATTAGCCGCCGTGGCGATTTGCATTTTTGCGGTGGAACGAAAGCCCCTGCGATGCCCCGAATAGCTGGATGCATGAATAAGTAAACAAACAAAAACAAAAATAAACCCTCCATCTGGATGGATGCTGCCAGGCCCCAAGTGAGAAACAGTAGGGAGTGGAAGGTTCGGAGACGGGGAAGGGGGAATGGAGATGCGTGCAACGTGGCAATCACCCACACTCGGCTTCCTCCTCTATCATTTACTTCCACTGCCTGCGACCCCGCCGCCCCTCCCAGCCCTCAGCTGCCTGTTATCGCCATCTATCCAATGGCGTCCCCCCCTCACCCCTCCTCCACCCCAGTAACACCACAAAGACACGAGGGAGAGCTGCGACTCTGCACTGACAGATGTTAATTTGACACACTTTCTCGGAACCACATGGGGTCACCATGTTGGAACGCCAGTGGAGCCACGGGAGCCGGGCCCCGCCGCAGAGCGGAGCCCTTATACCCATTTTCCATAGGCGACCAGCAGCTAAATTGCGCCGCAATACGATAGATACATCTTTGCTGTGTCTGCGCGGCGGGGGGCTAACTGTTGCCGGCGACCGCGCTCAACCAGGCTGCCTTTGTGCGGCCAGGATGAAGAGCTTCCACAGTGAGGGATTCTCAAAACCCCCCGCACGTCAAGACCTTCCATTGATAGTCACAAAAACCATCGGTGCCATTCAGACCTTAACTGCGCATTCGAGCGTCCAGATCAGATAATCTTATATCGCTGAGCAGCTTATCGACATGTGGAAGTAAATCAGGGGGGGCCGCAAACACGCGTCCATCAAGGTCGGCGCGGGCCGCGTTTTTTTTTTTTTTTTTAAACTGAGCGGCACATTTAGATCGCGGAGGCCGGGAGTCGGGGGGGTTCCGGAATGCAGATCGAGATCGCATCTGAAACCAAACCCCACATGTGCCGTCTCCATGAGAGAGAGGCGGCGGCCCTGTCTGGGGAAGCTAAATGGACTTGACAATGGAATTTGATGGTCTTTGTAGTGAGCGTAATTAGCTTTGATTGACTGTAAAGTGACTGGTGGGGTCCAGATGTGGGAGGGGAAATGATCAGACACTTGAACCACCCATAAATTAATGAGTTTCAACTGTGCCTGCGCTGATTTTCGCCGAGGAGAAGAAGAACATTTATGAAAGCACTGGGAGAGTTAAGGACATGGCAGGATGAGAATAGTTAGTGTGTGAGCGCGTTCGTGTGTGTGTGTGTGTGTGTGAGACAGAGACAGAGAGCGAGAGAGACTGGAAAAGACAAGAGGAAATCAGACGGAAAGAAAAACAGGCAGGGCGAGATGTCTGACGCACGTCTCAATTCCTGATCCAGACCAAATCACGTTAAAGATAAAAGATTAAAAGCTTTCAGCTGGAAATTTCATTTGTCTTCCCGCCAGTGCAAATGGGGGTACACGCAATTACGCGGGTGATAATATATACTGATAATAATGCACCAAACTTGCATAGGCAGGCGGAATTATATTAGACAGTCAGATAAATATGTGGGCGATATTCCCCGGTGCTGTCTTTAATTGCTAATGATTGAAAGTGTTTATCGCAGACTATTAAAGGGGGCTCCTACGAAGCCGGGGATCATTTTTGTCATCTTACGTTTATTTACAATCTGCGAGGAGGAGCATTTTATGACCTTAATTTAATCCCGCCGCTGCGTCATGGTAATCATTTTTTTTTTTTTTTTTTTTTTTGCTTCTTCTGTACGCGCGTGCCGGCCCAGACTGAGACCGTCAACCTTGCAATCACCTTGAGGCAATTGCCGATTTTTGGACTGGAGATACGGCAGGATGTAATATACCGTTACGTATTAGGGAGGATGTATGACAGCAGATAATCCCGGCGCCCTTGTTCCCATCCTTCAAGGTAATGACGGAATTGGCAAAAACCTCTGCCGGGGAGCGGTTTCAGGGCGTCCCCTCGCGCTTCGCGTGCTCCGCGGATGCAGCTGTGGTTGAAAGAGGACGTCGTCGGGAGCGATGGGCGCGCGGGAGGGCGCGCGAGCCGGCGGTTCGCGGCGACGAGCGGTCGGCGTGTTCGCGCTCCGCGTGAACGTATATCATCGCCGCATTCTGGGAGGGGAAGTCTGCCCTTGTTCGCTAAACTCTCCGTCAGACACAAAGGTCGGCTTTAGCTCCCTGATATTTCATTTCCCGGGCTAAGCTGGGCAGTGGAGGATCTCCCTCGAAACATTTCCTTTATCAACCTGGGTCCCTGACCTTCACGTCGGCGGGAGCTATCTCGCCCCGGTATTACTGTTTGCCGCGGAGACGGTATGCAAACTTAGAGGTGGGGTTGGGGGGTGCGGGGGGGGGGGCTCTGCGCCGGCCAGCTGTCTGTCAGCGCTCGTCTATAATCACCGAGCCGGCGTGGTCGCGGGAGCAGGTATGTATGCAGCTGTCACTGTCACACAAAGCCATCAATCCACATCTCCGCCACTGTCATCGCTGACAGGGGCCCCGCCAGCCACAAGCAGTCAGCCAGCTGCAGAGACATACATCACTTTTGTTTAGCATGCCACACTAATACATGCATGGAATTTTTTTTTTTTTTTTTTGGGAAAATGTGCTTAAGGAAACAAAACAGGAAAAAGAAACTACTACTACTACAAAAAAAAATCGCCAAAAAAAAGATATCAGATATTTCCCGTGAAGAGGAGGAAACAAATTGTGGTGAGGACCTTAGTTTTACCGAATCAGTGGAAGTTATTCTCTGCAGCCTCGGAGGAAAGCAGCGCATCTTAAGTTTTCATTAATCGATGAATATTAAATGCGCATTGTGTAAAAAAAAAAAAAAAATCACATTTACCATTCCGTTGCAACTGTCCCGTCCGAGGAAAAATAAAAATACAGACCTTGTGGGTACAGTCAAAGCCCGCTCTAACTTACGTTTGTATTACGAAAAATGCTTTTTTTTTTTTCCCGAGACAAGTCAGTTTTATTTATGTGAACATTATACTAGTTCATCCTCAAAAGTGTGAAAGGTTGACAAGGAGGATGCATAAATAGAAGCTGCGGGCCCATCATTGTCAACATGCCAAATGCTCTCTGCGGAGAATCATAGAGACATGGAGACCTCATTCTAGCAGGCCTCGCTGAATTGGGGGTCGGGTGGTGTGTAGGGGGGGGGTGGGAGGGGGATTAGACAACTATCACTGGCAGAAAAAAAAAATAGAAGAGAAAAACTGGGCACACAATAACATAGTAATGCAATGAGAACGGCAAAAAGAAAAAAAAAATGTGGAAACTCTAAAGGATAAACTGCAAGGGAAACGCTATAAAACTTTAATGGGGACATGATCCCCCGATTGCGGTCGCGTCTTGGTGAGAAAATAAATATAACCAGACATTTGATCCGCGTGGATGACGCATGACAATGTCCAGCTGTCGCGTGATCAAAGATAAACGCGTTTACGATGGCAATCATGTGTGCTCCAGAGTTGAGCTGATACAAATACTTTGGCAAACACCCTTTAAAAAAAAAAAAAAAAAATCCATTATAATATTCCCAAGTTTGTATTCTCCTGTTGCCTGCAAGCTGTTGCAAGAACGGGGGGGAAAAAAAATAGAAGTGGAGCTGCTCTGCAATTCAGCCAGTAAAGAATAACCACTTTACCGGCGACACGGCAGCATCTGTGGAGCCTCTGCATGTGTTTGGGGAGGTGGAATTTTATTTTATTTTATTTTTTTTTATTTGGCAATTTGCGTACTTGATATAAAAAAAAAAGAAAAGAAAAGAGAACAAAAAAAAGTTGTGTTTTCCGATAAAATTCTTCTTTCTTCTTTTGGGAGTTGCATTTAATGTGTGCGATCATCTGAGATATCAGAACGCTGGCGAAGGAGGTGCAAATGTTAACCAATAAATAAATAAACAACTTCAGTATTTTTTTTTTGTACCTGGGAGAAATGTCCTGACTAAATAAAACAGTCAAATAACTTTTTTTTTTTTTCTTTCTTTCTCTTTCTTTCCCCGGCTGTTTGTTTATTCCTATGTGCCTTATGCCAAGCCGCATCGCACTCAAAGCGGCATGTGCACTTTCCGGCTCCGTTCAAAGCTTAGTGGTTTTGACTGGGGTACAAAGTTGACATGTGGGCGCAGACACTTGCCCCAGACGGGGGCAGTGACCCCGGTGATGCCAGCCGAGTACGCGACCACGGGGGCCTGCTGCTTCTCACAAATGCCTTTGAGACAAAAAAAAAAAAAAAAAAAAACCCAAAAAGAAAGTCCAGATGCTCGTCCACGCTGGTGACGCACCAACACGCTCCCTCTGACATTGCTTCATATGCTGCGATAAACAAACAAATACCTCCGCTTGGTCCAACCATCTTGCCATGTTTTTTTTTCTTTTTTTTTAAGAGGCATCAGTTCAGGTTTGCTCTCAATTGCTCAACAGTTATTTCCTGCAAAGTTAAGTGATTTAGTGACTGTTGAACATCTGGTCAGTTCAAGAGAAAATGGGAATCCACTTAGAGAGAATTAAAACAAATGGGGTGACAGGATAATGATTTCATAAGCAATTTCCTACATTAGGATTTCTAATACTTTACAGGGAAAACACATTTAGCTCGGCGCTTGTCTCATCTATCTATCACGCCGGTTGAAATACTGCCACCGAATTTGCAGACAACCGATTCCCCGGTTGAATCAACCGGTATTGAGAAAAATGTTTATTCTTTATTTAAATTAGTTTCCTAAATGCATCTGTCTGTGCGCCCACCCCCTTCGCACCACCACCACCACCCTGGCGGGAGCTAAATGAATTAAACTCATCATGAAATATGCATCTGATTATTAATCATTTGCAAGGGAAAGAAGAGGATTAGGTCGCAATTTGTGAAATGACATAAAACCTATCTCTCCTCAAAAATAGCCTCTTGAAATTCTATTAAACGCCACGGCGCGATCCATCAAAAAGTGTTTTTTAAGCAATGAGCGAATCGCTAAATCCACCAGATAAGATACTGACCGATTAATAATTCTCATAATACAATGGCCATATGTTTACTCCATCTGTTCACGCTAATGGATTTGGAAACAAAAAAAAAAAAAAAAACAGGACTTTGCTCAAATCAGCACTGTCTGTCTCGTTGTGTGAGTCACTGTAAGAATAATCATAAAAATGTCCATCAGCCTCCGCAGGAAAAACACCGCTGATGCTCGACGTCAAACGGTCTCCTCCAACAAGCCAATCACATTCAAGCGCCATTTCCACCAAGCGGTTTGGTACAATACACATTTTTTGGCTTTTCCATCAAAAGCTGTGGATGGTACCACAGAAACCGTATTCCGATTTCGGTGACTCCTCCATTGGGGTACCTTGCACACTGACCCCTACCTAATGGGTGGAGCTAGCTACACTGCGGTCGCTGATTGGTCACGTGATGCGACGGCGGGAATAAACCACAAACACAAATGTTTGAATATGTCATCAATTTCACGAGCGGAGATTCCAGATCTTTCTACGGAGAATGGCAGCGCCCGGTGGCAATCCTTGGACCACCCGGGAGGCGCAGACGTTCTCCTCAGTCAGGAACGAGAGGGTTCTCCAGCCGGTCTCCCGGCGAGGCCGCGGAGGGGCGGACCAAAAGCCAAAAGCATGTGAGGCCGAGAGACGTGGAGGTGTTTCGACCCGATCACCATCCGGAATAGAACCCCGCCTTGCAAACTACCGAACTGAACTGCTTGGCGGAGACGGGGCTTAAGAGGAGAGCCGACGTTCTCTCAGGGGACCAGGCGAAGAACCGGATGACGCGCAGCCGGAGAACACCGAATGCGACTGAGCACGAGAGCCCAACACACCTCGCCGCCGTAACCTCCAACCCGCTCCTCGTTGAGTGGCAGCTTTCCTTTCAGAAGGCTTCCCTCTTTAAGTGGCTCTGCGTTGGACCGGCCTCCCTCCGGTTACGTTGGGAGACGTTGGTACACAAAACCCTTTCAAGGCTGAGAATGCACGGCCGCTGTAGGTAAGAGCCTTGACCGCGAGACAGGCAGGCGGAGTTTAGCACATCTCAAATTCCAAAAAAAAAAGAGAAAAGAAGTGTGTATTCCTGAGCTGCCAAGGTCATTGTGATGGGAACACTCAAACAAGCTAGGTGTTGGTGTGGAGGACAATCCCCCCCCATCCCTCCTATCCCTCCAACCCCCACTATCTCCAAGGCTGCAGGCTACGTTGCCCATGTCACCCTCATGTTTTATTCATGCTGGTCGTATTATGGCATTCAGAAAGTGAGATCAAAATCTGCTCTGGCAGAAATATTTAATATTATACCTACTTCTCTACCCCTTCTCCATCTGGTTAGCCAGTGAGAGAAAGAGGGGAAGACAGCCTTCTTCAGCACAGCCATGTTGGATTATTAAAAGTGAAGCTTTCAAAGAGGTCACTGCTCAGGGAAAAAAAAAGAGGAAGGGCGGAGGAGGCGGGGGCGGAGGGGGGCCGTAGCATGCATCAATTATCTTGGAGAGTTTTGTGGCATACTGAAGACTGTCTTGTCACATTTCCCAATATGGCTGAGCAACAGAGAGGTCCTTGGCTGGCGCTGACATTTAGAATCTGGTGAATTGTGGAAATCCCAGTCTGTTTGTCAAGAAATAGACAAAAGACCACACTGACTGCTTCGAAAAGATCCCTCAGGCTTGAAATTCCGTCTCAATGTCATTGGTGAAACGAGACACGGGCATCCTGCCCTGTCACTCCGACTCCTTTTATGGCGAGAAGCGACTCGCGCCGATCGATAGTTTACAGGCGTCGCTGCGAAACAACAGGCTGATTCTTTAGATTTGCAAAAAAATAAATAAATATCTGTTTGCACCACGTCTCCAAACACGCCCCAGACAGCAGGAAATTACTTTTCTGGTGCATTGGTTGCGCGTCACGGCTAATAGGGCTTCCACTTGCAGTTGTACCGGCGGTGTATTTAGCACGTACGGCGTGTATATCAATCAGCCATAACACTGTGACCACTGCATTTTTACTATAGCATAAAATGCAGCAGCCCTGCAATAGATCCTCCCTTCTGGAAGGGTTTTATGTTGAATTTTTATGGAATCTGTTTGAGAGAGTCGTCGACGTATTTGAATGATAGTTATTGGAGACTGCGATTTGTGATGCTGTTGAACTGTGCTGGGTTATGTTGAGAGGTGTCCCTAATAGTTTGGTCATCCCACTCATGTGCATTAGGGTGGCAAAATATTAGGGACACCTCTCAGTATAACCAACAGATTCAATAAAAAATCCGATATAACACGCCTCCTGAAGGGAGAATACATTGCTGCGCTGCATTCTATTCTGTGGAAAACATGCAGTGGTCGTAATGTTATGGCTCATCGGTGTGTGTTCATGACATCTGTTCGACAAACAAGAGCTTGTAGGCTTGGTTGCTTGTCATGTTCTTATATGTCAAGCTGTGTGTGTGTGTGTGTGTGTGTGTGTGTGTGTGTGTGTGGTGTGGCAATAGTTCTGTTGTCCCAAATTAATTATTAACATTTAAAAAAATAAAACCAAAACACATATTGGATCATTTTAGAAAAGCTACGTTTTCATCTTGAATCTGAACCTTGCTAGCGGCCCCAGCCTTGAAGGCGCCTCGCCGACCTGCTTCATCGCGAAGGCCCCGGGCCCGACGGCGCCTCCACGTCACGTTACACCTGCACGGGAGCTGCACGCCGCAAGAGCGAAGCCGCGGCGCCGCTTTCACCCCCGCCTCACAACACCAGCCGAGCAAGGAAATTAACAAGGAAAACCTAGCATAATCTGTCCTGTCTTGGAGGTGCCGTTTGACTGCGGATGCCGAGTATTAAACTCCCTCCCGGTCCAGGCGATGGCTTCCCCACCTCCACTCTTCCCTCTGAGCTCAGATCTGTGTGGAGCGACAATTCCACAAAGCCCGCCCTTCCTCCGCTTCGGCGCTGCTTTTCCTCTCCCTCCTTGTCCTCCCCCCCCCGCCCCCCACCTGTCCGCCCGCCTCTCAGGTGGCGCCGGCAGAAGTGGCGTACCTTTGTTCATGTCAATCAGCTGCTTCTTCTTCTGCTGGCGCTCCTGCTTCTCGCGCTCTGCTTTCTCCTTCGCCAGCTTGGCTCTCTTGATCTTCTCCTCCATCTCCCTCTTCTTGTGGTTCTCCTTCGCTGCTTCCTGATGAGGGACACACACACACACGCACGCGCGCGCACACACACACACACACACACACACACAAAGAGATAAAATCAGAATCCATCTACTGCCGCCACCACTCTTTCGGTGTCTTCACTTGTGTGTGTGTGCGTGTGCGCGCGCGCGCGTGTGTGTGTGTAGTGTTCAGAGGCAACAGCATGCCGTCAGCAAATTCGTATTCTGAGAGGGGTTTAATAGTCAGAGATAAGGTACTGGCATAAACAATAAATCATGTCTGTGTATGTGTAGGGGCTTTTTTTTTTTTTTTTTTTAATGCAAGCCCAGTCACTCGCGATGCTGCACATGTTCGCACTGACACACACACACGGAGCCGATCCGCCGTCAATAATACATCAGCATCGCACACTGTACATATATAAACAACGGTAGCTGCTCGTCATACACATGTTCCATGCCAATGCCTCGGCTTTGACAATATGGGGAAAGGGGGGGGGGGCATTGCAGGGGAAAAATAACAGCGTTGCAGCACTGTGCCAGTCTCCGAGGAGGGAGGCAGAGATAGCAGTCTCCTCCTCTTCCTCCGCCTCCTCCTCCCTTCCTCTTCTTCGTGACCGGCTGAAATGTCAGGAAGGAGTCAGAGAAAAGGGAGATAATCAACAGTTCGGATTCAGCCTTTTACAAATGTGTCAGTTTGTTCTGGCGCCAGCAGAGTAAAAACGCAACCATGTGACCTTTGGAGACAACAAAATGTTCTCTCATCCAACCCCTGGCAGGACGCGTCTAAAGGGGTTCTGCATGTGCGCATGTGTGCATGCGTGCATGCGTGCAGGTCCACGCCGCAGCTGCGCCCCTGCTCCTCGTCGGCGTCCCCCCCTTTATGCGCACATACTGTACTTATGTCACTAATTGAAGGCGTGCCCCCCCCTGTCTAAGCGCTGATATAACAAGTGGCGACAGTAGTAGACACCCACCCCCCACACACCCCTACACCCCCACCCTCCCCGCTGCATACACACATCTGATGCCCCCGTAGTCCTGATGTGTGTGTCGTGTTGGCAGCTAAGACAGGGGGATTACAGGGATTGTGGGGAAGGAACAAGGCAGGAGCAGCTCATCATGCCAGTCAATAGCAGAGCTTTGCTCCATGTTCAAGGACACGAGCCCTCCTTGTCAGTGTCTCCTTGCGAGATGACAAGGGCGGCGGGAGGGATACATACATATATACGTATGGGGAGAGAGCGAGACAGAGGGAGAGGAGAGGGAGGCACAGATGGGGGGTAATGGGCAAGTCAAGTGAGGGTGACCGTAATAGCAGGAGAAAGCAAAATAGATGGTGCGCAATGAATGGGCTTTTTTTTTTTTGTATTGTGGGCATTATGTAAATACAAAACGCGCTCGTTTGCGCCGTCAGCATTTGTAAACGCTCGCAAATCAACACGCCCTTTATTGACACGTCGGGACTGCATAAGTGATACGGCGAAGCGGCGGCGAGGGGGGAAGGAGGGGCCGCGGTAACGGGCAACGTAAAAGCCAACTCGTGCATTCTGTTTCTCGCGGCGCCCGGTGTGAGCCGGGCCCCGCCCAGTCCCGCCCTCGTTCGCAGGCGGCGGAGGCGGCGGAGGCGGCGGAGGCGGCGGCGGCGGCGCGCTTCGCCTGGGATCGCTGCGCCGCTCGACGTCGAACGTCTGAAGATAAATTATGCAGATTACAAATAAAATCCTGCTGGCAAAATGATTTTAAACAAACAGCTAATTCTGACTGTAAACATGATTATGCAACGTAATTGCGTCGCTCTAATCAAACAGCATCACTAATTGCCATGGCAACAGATATGGTATCGCTGCTCTCTTATCCCCCCACCCCCCTCTTTACCATTGTCTTTGACGGTTCCCATCTCGCCGTTGGCAAGAACCGAGTTATCAGGTCTCATATCTCTTGTATGTTGTAGGAGGACAGGATAAACAATCCTCATGAGATGTCTTTTAAAAATAACCATCAGTGCAGAGAAGCCAATTTACACCTCATTGGAGCATAAGACGACTTTAATGAGCTGTGTGAACTCAATAATGTAGAAACGTACTGTATGTATGTTAAAAAAAAATATGCATCGCGTCTGAGTTTGATGTCATCTCTTTAAAGCAGTGGACAATATGATTTCTGGTTACCTTGGAGACAAATTACACTGAGCAATCGCAATTGGTAATTGGTTCCTGAGTGAAGAGCATCGCTATGGATACGCTGCACACAATCAGAGCTTCGTCATTCATTTAAATTAAGACAACAATCGGATAAATCGGATCTTGAAGAGAGAACAATCCACATTTGATGCTCCTGACTAGATCACCTGGGCTGGCAGAAGATTTAATTTATCACATGTTGTCGAGAAACATGTAATTGTTTTTAAAGCTTGATTTAAATGTTGAGATTTAGAGTTCTCTTACATTGAGAATGGGGGTCCAGTCTTGACCGTCTACGATGGGATATTGCAAATTGGCTTCCGGCCGTCTCCGAAGGCCTTCTCCAGCCAATCAGAGTTGTTTAATAAACCATGACCTGCAGTAAGCAGCGCACTCTGGTCACTAACAAGCGCTTGTACGACTAATAATTTCTCCAAAAACCGAATTTTGGCCTGTATGAGAAGCCCTGGGAGGAGGACAAGAGCTCACATTGCCATCTCACAGATGTTTGCCTCCGCTGACCTTTGCGGCCACTGCTGCTCGCAACGTACTGTACGCAGTTACGGCACTGAAGGACCTGCATTGAATGTCTTAAGCATAAAACCTGTCAAAACTTTACAACTTAATTTTTTTTCCTTTTAGACATTTGTCTGAAATTTGTCATAATCAGCCCAAAAAAAACAAACAAAAAAAAAAAACAGTTTCTGAACACCAAAACTTTCCAACAGGTTTTTCCTGAAATATCACTTTTGCAAAAATGGGGTGGGTGACATTGACCTTTGACCTCTGGGATACAAAATGTAATTATCTCGCCATCCTTTTAAGCGCCAGTGTGAAACGTGTCAAAGAGTTTGTGAGTCATGGCCTGAAATGTGTTTCGAGACGTCAGTGTGACCTTGACCTTTGACCTCTGCCAAAACCCTAATCAGTTCATCCTTTGGTCCGACAGGTACACCAGATTTGAAGTTCTCTGTATATATGCATGAGATATGTTAGAGATAAGAAAGACTGGGACCTGCTTTTTTTTTTTTTTTTTTTTTGGTGCATTAACAGCTGCAAATGAGCATACTGTCAAAAAACAAACAAACAAACAAACGAAACACACCTATATGATGAGTTAAATTATACAATAAGTACCTTAAGCTAGACGCGTGCTGCGGCACTTCAAATTAACCGAAAGGTCAAAACTCTCTTATGATCTCTCATTATCATCGTGGCCTTGATTTGGCCTAATAACCCTTAAATAAACTAAGACTCCCAATGGAGGCCAGAGGGTGTGTGTGCGTGTGTGTGCGTGTGACTGTGTGTGTGTGTGTGTGTATGTTTTGGGGGGCGGGGGGGAGCTTGTGTTATCCACCTCCGCCGTACGTCTCCCGCTCCGCCCGTGACTGGCTCGTCCAACTCGCTGGGAGAGCACGTTTATATTAGGAGTGAGAACCTTTAGAAAATATGAGGTTTTGCATAAATGCATCCTGATGCCAGGTGGGGTTATTAACAGCGGTGAGGCCGGCGCTTCGTCCCCCCTCCAGGCAGTCAGACGGAGCGAGTGAGTGTGCACTCGCGCCTTCTGTTGTGTCTACGACGGTGGTGTGTTTTTCTTCTTCTCTTTTTCTAAGCGCTCGTCTATTTCTACCTCGCCGCAAAAGTGAAGCCCACAGGTCCAATCTACCAACAAGGACCAGGCAGCCTTTTTTTTTTTTTTTTATTATTTACTCCCCCCCCTCCACCTTCCCTCCTTTCCAGGTCTGTTCTTTCAATAATTCATGAAATGTATTTGCTTTTCTTCCTTGACCCTGCACCACACAATACGTCTCCCACAGCAGCCCTCCCCCCACCCTCCAGCCCCCACCCCCACCGGCCGCATCCCCCGCCTCCTCCCTCTGCATACGAGTTCTGCCAGTCCAATGAGGGAGCAATGAGTGCCTCCAACTGCTCGGCTGCACCAGCGATCTCACACAGTGTCGCTGCTAGATCTCATTTGAATTTTACAAACGCTACGGCGCCGAGTCTTTAAGCGGGAAATGTGTTTATTAGCCATCTGTTACGCTGGGTGGAGGGATGCGGGTGTGGGGGGGGGGTTGGGTGCGATACTTCGGAAAGTTATAAGTTACAGGAGCGTGAGGTTTCCGCTCTGCGACATGGACGGTGTTGGGCACGCTGCTTTAAAAAAAAGTAACTAGTTAGAGTTGCGAGTTACTCCTCCCGAAAAGTAACTGAGTTAGTGGTGACAAGTAACTACTGCATTACATTTTTTTTAACGTTCAACTACTGGAGCTTTAAATGCAAACGCATGTCCAGTTATCTACGATAAAACTGAATATCAATCACGGTTAATTTACTGCAATCGACACGTAATTGAATTGATTATCACCATAAAACACTGTACTAATCTGCACTATTTTAAAGTTGCTGCGGGACAATGTGAGACAGGCGGACACGCGTGCCCGCCCAACTCTGCCACTGGTTGGTTTAACATGAAACTTTACCTTAGCCAATCATCATCACTTGTGTGGTTGTCCCGCCCCCTCACTCCCCTCCCCTCCTCCGTGGCTGAGTGATCCCGGTCGGGTCCCCCGGATTAAAACAGACATCAATGAGTTTAGCTACAGTTTTTTTTTGTCAGTAACGGTGACGGCGCCGTGGAAACTTAACCATTTCGATCTCTCCTTCCGAGAAAAATTTGCAGCTTTTGCATTCCCATATCGACGGGTGACCTCCGGATAGCAGCCGGCGCGGCCATTTCCGTGCTGGCGTGAAGCGAGAACGCTGAGGGGACGTGACGGGGATCGGGGGGCACGAGGGAGGCGCGGTCACCATTATCACGACACTCTGTCATATTGTGAGGGAGTTAACAAGCTTTGGAGATAGCAAACGAGCATGAAGCGGATGGATACACCCCAAAACACACACACGCACATATAGAAATCATCATTCTAATCTCTCAGATGCTTCATCTTTCTACTTTGCAGCACCCGGTTGGGGTCTTTTGGTGTTATTAGAAAGTCACTCGATTAACAAGAAAGACTGTTAGCTCATCCGCGCCCATCTGCTGCGCTTTGATAACTCATTCATAGAAAAAAAAAAGAAAAAAAATTTCATCTCCCATGCTCCTGGTCAGGATTACACACACAGGCCCGGCGATTGCATTTCACTCACACTCTATTTCAGAATATGGCAGCGGCGATGAATTAACAAATTGTTGGACGCTTCCGATGCTGACTCCATGCGCTGAAATCAAATGATATTTCATTGGCCACCCACAAAAAAAAAAAAAAAAAAAAAAAAGAAGAAGGGAATGGGAATGAGAGAGTCAGAGAGTGAAACAGAAGGGAAAATATAGTTAATGGATTCTCTTATCAATTATATTCAGTACTGTAAAGGAGTCTGTCAGCGCGTTTACTCCGAGGCCTCATGTCAGCCGGGTGCATTAAGCCCTCACTTTTTAGTAAAAGCAATTTAGGGTGACTGTATTTCAATGGAATCCTGTAATACCGAATATGCTTTTCGCTATGAATGCATCAGACAAAAGCCATGCGCTGGCTAATGCGAGCGAAAATGAAAAAAAAAAGAAAAAAAAAAAAAGAAGAGGAAAAAAAAACAAAAACTTGCAAATATATTTTATCTGAGTCAGACTTGTCAATATTGAAATGAAGGTCTGAGGCGCACCAGGCATGTCGAGCCCATATTTCTTTCATCATCAACTGACTAGAACTATGCCGTTTATTACATTTGTCATTCGGAGGAAGCTCATTAATAGTTGATGTGGCTCGATTCATGCTAAATAACTAGCAGAGCCCGCCGCCCCCCCCACCCCCCCCAAAAAAATAAATAAAAAAATAAATAAAACTGGCTGTGCAGAAGCGCTGGCTCACTTATTTTCACAGGGCGAAGGAAATAAATATAACATTCAAGTGCAAACAAGCATGGATTCCTTATGCTCTCAAGCAGATTGGATTAGCCTTTCTGTCAGGAGAGCTGAGCATTCAAAAACTAAAAATAATATCTAAAGAATATAGTGATTAAAGGATTGTTTTCATACGAATACATTAACTTATAACCAGCCCCCACCCTCCTACCCCCTCCAACCATTTCAACCACACCACAACACTTTATCCCGCTCGCTTCCCCTCCTCTTATCCATTGCAGGAAAGTTAAAATCAGTAATAAAATATTCATATGCAGCTATTTGCTTGAGAGAATAATTTATTTTCTTGGGTGGATGCCTCTTTTAGAGATATGCAACTCTGGAATCCTTGAGGGAGCGTTGTGTTGTGTGCTGTTGCACTTTGATCAGCGGGAATGAAAAGTTGGTTTCAGATGGGGATCAGAGGCGAGCGAGGAGAGAGACTCAGACAAGGGGACCTTGCCATTCACGTTAATGGGTAGTGAAGACTGAGAGCGTGCCTTGTGGACACCATGTCATCATCCGAAGGCTGGCAATTTTTATTTTTCTATTTTTTTTTTTTTTTTTTTTCAGAGGGGAATCGTGGGAGTGTGTGTTTGTGTGTGTGTGGTGGGGGGGGTGGTGGAAGGGCTGGTGCCAGGAGGGATGGATAGACGGGGAAGGTAGAAAAAAATCAGACACACTCAAATAAATGTTTAACTGACTCGTCTGCCCAGGAAAAAGGAAATTCTTGCTTTGTTTTCTGACATTGTGGTGGGTGTGTGTGGCGTGTCTGTGTGTGTGTGTGTGTGTGTGTGTACATTGTTATTAATAATATCACCTATTTAACAGCCGCACTTTCATCCCCAGTAAACTCCCCTTTGGATAAAAAGTAATGTAAAACCGGCGATGATGTTAACCGTTATATTGTTTGAAGGTGCTATAACGACATAAAACTAAATATTTGTTATTCTTAAACAACAGACTTGGTATTTCCAATAATTTACACACACACACACACACATACATTATATATATATATATATATATATATATATATATATATATATATATATATATATATATATATATATATATATATATATATATATATATATATATATATATATACAGTTGACACCTTTCCAACCCCAGACAAAGACGTTATATTATTAATGACTTGAATGTCCTTTGGATAAATAGTCATGGTTCTGAATCATCTCCAATAAAAAGTTTTTTTTGGTTTTGCTTCTGAGCCTCACTACACTTCCAAAAACCACCTGTACTCGAAAGCAATAAAATCTCTTGGTTTATTAATTCTAATGGTCCTGATGTTACGATTGCCATTCCTATAGTACGTTGCGTGGTAATCATTTTTCATTACCTCTCATAAAGTGAACTGTGCATGTATTTTACTGTGCTCCTGCAGCAGAAGCCGACTCCACCGTTGGCTCCCAGCCCGGCACCGCCGCCCCACATCCTGTACAACCCCACCCAGCACATGCTCACCTACGCTGGCTTTTGCCCCTCAGGACAGAATCTGCCCGCCTACCCCAACTATCCAATTCCCATGCAGGTGAGGCCAAAAATGCACCTTGAGAATGAAGCAGCTAAATGGAATTCATACATAATTAACTTCATCTACACCTGATTTCACAGTGCTTTTGTGTGTAGAGGGCATGTTAATTGCAGTGAACCAACTGAGTATTTGCTGCAACCAGCACAGCCTCGGGTAACGAGTGCGAATCTGCACTGCTGCCACATCACACTGCTGCGCCTGCAAGACTCGGCTGAAAGCGTGGCGCCCCCGGCAGGGGAGAAAGCTGTTTTGACAAACTGTAAAGGCGCATTCACTTAAAACCGTTAAAGTAAATTCCATCTTCACATCAAAATTTTATATATCCCTACTTTGGTTTGTGGCTAAATACCCATCATCCTCAGCAGTACTTTAGCTCATTAGCGTGTGAAAATGCATACTTGCGTGCAGCCTAGCTACTAGTGTGACTGCTATGTATTTATTTTGTATTGGATGCATATTATTCATTATGGCTCATCATTTCTCTTCCTGTTATCAAGGAACCAAATTAGAAATTCCTTTTTTTACCCATCAGATGATGCAGGCCAAAACCCCCACCGCCCCCTGAAACCCCCCACAAACGCGCACCGCAAACAATTGCCAGATATCATTTTTGAAACCTTCGGCCGCACTTAAACTCACCTTACCTCTTTTCTCTCTGGCAGCATAACAACAACTTCCAGTCACCCGCCGTGTCCCAGCTGGTCCCCGAGGGAGGTCCTGCTTCCACTTCCTGTCCCCCCGAGGAGAACCAGAGCCAGCAGCCCCCTCAGGCTCCCACCCAGCTACAGCCTCAGGGAGGCACCCAGGAGCCAGGAGGCTACATGCTGACACCCAATGCCCCAGCACTCTTCGGATCCTCCTACAGCCCCTTTGAGAAACCTCCACCATACGCCTGCTGAGCCCTCAGCCAATCACGTGACACATGTTTGAGATTAATGTCTCGACTTGTCAGACTGAATGTAGCACAAGACATTTCACTGATGACCTTGTAAACAAAAAAAAACCTCCAACAAGCTTCGCTATCCTGAGGTACAACACTATGTTCTAAGTTGCTTGGAAAAGACGGATTTAAAGCTATGTTGTGTGTTTATGTAGATATGATTAGGTTATTTCATGTGTAATAAGCCTCAAGCTGGCCTTTGGACGCTTACGTAGCACATGTAGTGTATATTAGTGCACTTGACTATGATCTGGTAGATGTTTGTTGTCACATGTAGATTGAATTACCCGTTTTGTCTCATTACATAGCACATGAAATTAAAGGGCTTTCTTTTAAAATACAAATTTGAGTAAATGCTACTTTATGATGTTTGTGTGAATCATTTTATGAGCCCTCTAAAGTCAATAGATTATGGATGTTGCAAGTTGACTGCTGGAAGCAGATACACTGGAAGAGGCCTGGAGTCATCGACACACACAAGAATACATGTGAATCAGTGGCTTTCAAAACATGTCTCACCAGTATTTTCTGTGCTACCTGAACCGAGAGTTACCACTTTATTTTTATACCTTTAAGTGACTAAATTTAACTTTCTGAAATATCAAAACTTGGAAATAAAAAGTTGATTCTGACTAGCAATAATCATGAGCAGTCTCCAAAGTGACAGCTACACTCCTACTTCCGTCTGATGGGAACAAGAATAAACCTTATGTGACCGTGCAGGTTAACTGTGTGGAGAACATTAGAACATGTCACATGTGGTGAGGAATAAGACAAATTTAACATAATCACAACATACACGCAGGGTTGGTTTTTTTGTTTTGTTTTGAAAATACAATTTTACTCTATTATGTTCATACAATTGATTTTATTTGCTTTTAAATAGGATTTTCACTGTTGAAGGAAGTTAAAACTGAAAAGGCAGACTTCTCTCAGCATTGTACACATACTGGCAGTTAAAGTGAAAAAAAACAAAAACTAAAGACGTTCAATATACAACATTCATGATCAAAAACCAAAACAAAGCTCTCTATTTTCTTGCATACATTCATCATAAAAGTATGAGACATAACAGTGAAGTAAAATAACACTGGAGCCCTTTTGACATTCTTAATCATAATGCTCCTGAAGTTTTTTTTGTTTTTTAATATATACTGTATTTTGATTTATTCAGCACCTATGAAGTAAAAAAAAAACCCAAAACAAAACATAGCAATGTACTTGAATTCCTGGCTGTTGCTCTTGATCCCTTTTTCAGGAAGAGAACTTATCCTTTTTTAGGAAGCAGATGAACTGGCGACTTGTGATGGTTGTTTATTGTTGGACTTTGGATCAACTTAAATGTACATATAACCTTGATGATCATACGGTGTCGTTTTGTTTTATGTCTTCTACAAAGCATTGTACAATCACATTATTTACATATTCAGTATATTACAGCGCATCGTTTGTCCTCTCAGTAGCTTGTATGGTGCGATTGATGCAGTGCTTTCTCTCTCTCTCTCTCTCTCTCTCCGCTCGTCTCCCTGTGATGAATCTTTCACTGAAATATGGCGGCTTATTACTGTACGTACATGAGGGAAACAGCTTTTCTTTCGTGTGTCAGTGATCACTATTTACCAGGTGTCAGAGTGTCAGGTCATTCTTCAGAAATGCACAGGTGGAAATGCATAGTGTGTTACTTGCCATGAGCGGAACGTTCCAGGAAGAGGCGGGTTGGCTTTGATTCAGTGATGCAATACTGCAGCTTTGTAGCGGTGATTCACCTTTGTGGCGAGAAACTGTCGAGACGTTTGGGTTGTTTGGTCTTAGTAGGCACACGGTTGATTTTAAGGTTGCAGGCAGACATGGAGGGCTGCTTTAGTCGAGGGGGAAAAAAAATCGAGAAAATGGCTTCGCGTCGCGTTCCATCTCCGCCTGCAACGATGTGCAAGTTCTTCTGCTGAGCAGTTGTGCCTGATGCCGAATCCCACTCTTGCTACCACAACGCCAGCCTTAGTGTGAGGCAGAATTCAGCTTGCTAGGGGCAAGGTAAGATCGAGAGCCTCATTGACCCCTAGGACATCACGCATGTGACGCCCATTAAATCTGGGCACCTGTTTACACAATTTTCTCCCAGAAGCTAGCGCAGGACTTTGCCATCCGGTCCTGTTTCTTCCACTTTTAAGTATGAATGGCAATCGGATTAAAAGATAGCACTCGAATATTTCAAGCTCTGCAAACGGGGGTCTTTAGGCGAACTGGTTGCAAGCGAGGTCACCAAAAACTCTTTATCAGCTGAGCTGCTATGGCGAGAGGCGCTCTGCCCCCAAAGTTCAGGTCAAATCCACGTGTAAGCACAGGATGCCGGGCAGGGTATGCAGACCCAGGACCGGCCGTTTGACACCGGTCTGGATAAGGCCCTGGGTGATACGACATGGGCAGTTTTTGAGGCAATGGTGCTCAGTGTTTATCTTAACGGCTTCTGCCTAGTACAGTGGATGTTGCTTATCGGCGAACTAACTATTTTACTGAGTCACAATGCTGAGAACGCTGCTGCCAACATCCCTGCAAACGTCTCTAGACAGGAGCGTCTTCACAGTAAAAGGATAGGGTGATCCTTGGCTTGGACTCCAGCTCCACCACAATACCTGGTCTAGGTTTTTTGTTGTTGTTGTTCTTACATTCCAATTTAATACGTCTCCCCACAGCTCAAGGCTTGTTTTGTTTTTTTTCTTTTTTTATAAATATACCGGAAACCATCCCCATTGCCTCACTCAACTTTTAAAGGATTTGTTTTGGCAGAGCGATGCTCGGGTCACTGCTGAGAGTCCAGCAAGGGGCAGGAGTGTGAGCGGATGTCGTTGTGTTTGTGGATGGCCTGGTCCAAGTCCAGTGGCTGTCCGTTAACACTGACCTCCATGCAGCCGCTGTAGGGTGCTGACACCAGCGTGGACACCAGTGAAACATCTGAGGGAAGAAACTTTACCGATTAGTGGAGAACATGATGGAACGTGTGCGTGCTCCAACCCTGGTAAAAAAAACCATGATTGAGCAACATGAATAATCATTTGGCTCTAATAGCATGAATCCACGGCTTATTTTCATCAAGGCACTGGTGAACAATTCAAGGGGAAGGCACAAAATTGGGGAACATTGGCGAATTTTGAAGCAGTTTTAGTCTGAATTTCTTACTCAGCTGCCAGATGAAGCCATATCATAATTATATTTGGCTGACTACATGGGAAAATGAGACAATCCTATGAATGTAAACTGTTAACACTCATCGATTGGTTAAGAATACATCTGTGGTGGGTTGTTGTGAAAGGACAGAGAAAAAAGCAGGCAGCAGCCTGAGAGAATCTGTTAGCCAACGCTGCCTCGAGCAATTTAAAATCAAAATTAGTTTATGTCAGTACCGGTTACACATTTGATTTGCTAAGCTCCTCAGTTGTACCTACTGACAGTTTATGACGACACTGTTCTCCTCCATTCCAAGGCATCGCTACTAACAATTTTCCCATATGAAAAAAAAAAAATCCTGCGTTGTGTTGATAATCATTATAAATGCTTTGATAGAGTGAAGCAGTGAAGAGAGGAGCTATTTGCACACATCCCTGTAACCAATGTTAACAGTGCGTCCTCACCGGGGAGGCCTCCGATGAAGGTGCTGGACTGAGACAGGAGGTCAACCTCGGCGTCGTCACTTCGTCCAGACTGGCCGTCCACCAGCAGCTGGGTCTGGTTGCCTGAGATTGTGACCTGGATTTCATGACTCTCGCCGTCACACAAGGGTGCGGGGGAGCTGGCAACGATGACATCACCTACTGATACCAGAACAAACTGAAGGCACACAGAGGGTTTGGTTTTTTCAGATTAAATTGACAGTAAGGATTTAATCAAAAAATAAAGTATGCTTTGAAGTCCTTACATCTCTCCACTCGTTAGTACCAGGATGATGGTCGGCCAGAGCAATGGAGAGAGGGACCCGGTCTTGATAAACAAGCGCAAACAAGACTCCGATGGCGGAAGTTGGACGCACGGTCAGTTGGACGCTCAGGTTCTGTGTTTCTGGTTTGAGAAGAGCAAGAAGAGGGAACAGTGGGTCGCGAACTCTATCGACAAACATGACGACAAGCATGACACTAACTGTTGACAGAGGTGAGGGCGACAGAAGCCAACGCTCAACGGCAGATAAAACATTTACTAACTACTTTAGGAAGGAGCACTTAGGCTAAGTTATGCAAGTCCTGGATAAACCATCCATAATAAGCACACAGGCACGCACACGCACACGCACACGCACATACACAAACTTCTTATTGAGGACAAACCCTAACTCTTGCCATCTCCACTAACTCTAACTAACCATAACCATGAACCCAACCTAGACTAAATTCTAAACTTTCGACTAAAACAACATCTTAACCCTCAAGCTGGCCCGAGTCCCGGCTAAAATGTCCTCACTTCCCAAAAATGTTCTCACTCTGTTGGGAAAATGCCGCTTTTTTTTTTTTTTTTTTGGTCCTCAATGTAGCAACTCCAAGGACACACACACACACACACACACACACACACACACAGTACCATAGCTGATGTTGAAGAAAGCGAAGCCTCTGCCAGGGAAATAAGCTCCAGGACTCTCAGCGCTGAAACACTGCATGTTGTCGTTGGACTGAATGGTTTCTTGTATTGATCCATCCTCTCCCGTCAACCAGCGCCACTCCTTCATGCAGCCATCCAGACGAGGGTTCACCTACAAACAACGGCAACTGTTGAGAAACACAGTGACACGCACAGGCAGCCACACACATGCACAGGCAGCCACACACACACGCACGCACACGCGCACGCACACACACACGCACCTGATTGACGAGGCCATCTTCCCTGAAAGGGACCCCTCCCACGGTGAGGTTGAGCTCATGCATGCCCTTCTTTAGCGTGAACAGATCTCCATTTACTGCAATCTTCATGACAGCCTCCCTGTCAATCTTAATCACCAGACTCCGTCCCTGCTCCTCCACAGAAATCTGGAAAGGACACGGGAAATTAAAGAGGCAGGTCTCAACCGGAAGTAGCGCAACCGGGAAATATATTGTAGTTTATGTTGACATGAGCACTACTGTACGTAGTGACGCCCGACAGCGAATACCCACCTTTCTCCACTGGCCATCATTGACAACGGCCCCGCTGCTGGTGACCCTGCTGACTGCGCCGTATTTCAGCTGCAACTCCAGCTTCCCGAGATGCATTGCAAGCACAATCCAAGAGCTGTTCAGGTGACCTCCAGCAAAGAAGATCACCCCCTCAGGATCATAGGTGCGGAAATCAAACTCTGCTGAAAAGCTGGAAAAGAAAAAGCGGTGAGGTCTGGCAGAGATGGAGAGCGGTGTGTGTATGCGTGTGTTTGATGAAGCAATGAAACGTGACAAAGGGAATAGAAATTGAAAAGCGTTTTGTTTTTCGGTTTGTTTCGTTGAGTTCTCCCTCACTCAAATCGAGGGTCCGAGGACAGAGGGTGTCGCTCGTTATTCACATTGTAAAGCCCATTGAGGCAGTGTGATTTGTGATTCTGGGCTATGTGGATAAAACTGACTTGATTTGATGTGAAATATAAGAAAAACAGGAGGGAGAAGATGAAGATATAGCACAAAGAGAAAGTTCCTTAAACACTCTCAAAATGTGACGCATTTCTGACATGTATTTTCCAAGAGCAGGAGGGAGGGCTTCAGGGAAGAAAAAAACAAACAACACACACACACACATACACGCACGCAAACGCCAGTAGATTAGCGTAATAGAGGCTGCAGTCTCATGTGCTGGGAACATATTTTCAGTGATTCTTCTCTTCCATAAAAACAAAGTAAAAGTGGGAAAGACCAAGGGGAAAGGTGGGATGTAGTGGTGCATCTATCGATTATTTTCGTAATTGAGTATTCTATCAATTGTTCCATCGATTAATCGGATGAGAAATACTTTTGCTTTGTTGAAAGGCAACAGTAAACCTTGAATAGAACTACCCGTTTTCCTTTTTAAAAAATCCCATTTTACTGCAATTTTAGTGCTTTAAGTTAATGGAAACGCACCAACAAATTAGTATTTCAATAAATAAATAAAATAAAAGCAAAACTCTGGCTTACTGATATCATAACTAGCCAAGACAGTGTATACATCTTCTAATACATTTTGCTGCTGTTATTTGGCTGCTACAATCAATGTGTTTTTTGGCTCTGAAATGGTGAAAAACATTGATCACTGTTCCCCAAAGCCCAAGAAGACGTCCTCAGACCAACAGTCCACAACCCAAAGATCTTCACTTTATTGTCATACAGTAGACCAGAGACACCAGAAAACATTCATATATAAAAAGCTAGAATCAGAGAACTTGAACTTTTTCTTCTTAAAAAATGACTCAAAACGATTAGTCGATTATCAAATAGCTTGTGATTAATTTAGGAGTCAATTAGCCATCGATTAACCATTGTGGCCCTAGCGGGATGAGTTTCCAGATGACAATCTTTTGAACACATTGCGCACCTAAAGATGAATTAATCCTAATTCTCTCACCCAGTCTGAATTCTTCTGCGGAAGCGCAGCCTCACCACCGGCACGCCGCTGAACATGCGGCCCAGGTAGAGAGATCGAGAGTTCCTCTTCAGCGACGGCGAGATACATGGAATTATAGGCTGGAAAAGATGAAGAAAAAAAGGTCAAGATGACAAACATACATTGCCGTTGTCATGCAAACCATGCAATCTGTGATTTGGTTTATTCAGAGTGGTTTGAACTATCCAGAATAAAGATCATGGTTCATATTTTACGACAAAAGCGGAGACTGCGTGAAATGAGCCAAATCAATAATATTTGCCATATTTGAGTTCATGTATTTCACCTTACAGCTCCTGAGGTCTTGGCCCAACTTCATGCCCTGACGACCATCGCAGAAACAACGGAAACTCCCTGGAGTGTTCAGACACTCCTCTGCACACACACCTGCCTCACACTCATCCACATCTGACGAGAGGCAGAGCAGGCGGGCAATATTAAAGGAGGAGAGATGAAAGTTATGGCTGGTGCGTGACGCAGAGGGTGCGGGGAGTTATCAGAATCCCATCAGCCGAGAATTTTCTCAAAACATTAACTCCTGACAAATCTAAAACAAAACAAAATAGAACCCGGAGTACTGAGGGAATGAAAAAAAAAAAGATGTATTTCCTGTGAACATATTAAGGAATGTAAACAACAATTGAGTGAAGTGGCCTTTGACGTTGACTGGGTGGTATCTTTCCACTCGCTCTTTATATGTACATGCATAACCCTACATGGTCAAGACAAGGTTGGCTATAATAAAAACTTAATTCTCTGAGGGACACTGAGGTTATGAAAAGTCTGGCTTCCACTTAAGAGAAAACCAACACAAGTGATGAATGACTGCAGTTTCGGTTTATTTCCGCTGTTGCCAACGAGTCTGTCATTATATTACCTTATCAAATGATCTTATTAAATGGCCTCAATTTTTGCCTCATCATGAGAGATCCTATCGTTCCTCCTTTATGAAAGTGCATGTTGCGCAGAGCTCTATGTCTATCTTGAGTTCTTGAAGATTTAGCTTGCTGGCGCTGTATTTGGCCGTCAGTGTGTTTAAGATCACTGCATGTCTAACGCCAGATGAATCGGAGGTGAGCGCAAACAACTAAACTTGTAGCCAATAACTTGTCACTGACAACTGTGTTTCACTTTCATCTTGTTTAAATAATGTCTATCACCGTTTTTGACTGACAAACTTAATAGAAGGTATAAGTTTTTTTCACTCTCATGAGTACTTTTTCTAGTACAGTAACGGAGAGGGAAACGGTGGACAGTGACCTGTTACCTACTTATGAAGCATTTCGCTTGATGTCCTTGCATTCCTTTGCTGACCTCGGAATCCAGCTGCAAGTCCTGCTGAGGTGTGTGTGTGTGTGTGGGTGTGTGTGTGTGTGTGTAAGACTCTTTTACTGGACATGCGCACACTCACCAATGCAGCTTTTGGTTTCATTGTCATAGACATATCCAGGATCACACACACAGTCAAAGCTTCCCTCCTTATTCTCACACCGGGCTGTTCCACACACACTGAGGTCTTCACACTCATCCACATCTGAAAGACAAAATGTGGTCAGTTAGACAAGTTAAAGTCTGACGGACATTCAGCAGTGTTTTACAATCAAGAAGTTGAGGGGTTAGTTGGGGGGACACTATGACAGGCAGAACTCTACTTTGGTCCCTTGAGGCACAAGATTCTGGTGAAAGGGGTCACCAGTGCTGAGGTCACAGCCTCGTAATCCACAATCATTTCAGCTTCTGTATTATGTCCATCTATCGCATTGTCATCTATGAATGATGGCTTCCTGTGGGACATGTTAAGTAGGGGGGTTTTCATCCTGGGCATCCTGTGTTAAGCCGCTGTAAGACATCAGGATTTAAGATTTTGGAGTATTAAAAGGATAGTTCACTCAAAAAGAAAATTCACTCATCTACTCACCACGATGGTGATTGAGGAGTTGGGAGACACAAAACACTTTTGGAATTTCAGGGGTAAACAATGTTGCAGCCAAATCCAATTCAACTGGAGTAAAACGGTCATGACTTCTTCAAGTGTGAAAGGATAACAGAAAAACGACCCCATAAAATAGTGCTCCTGTGGTATCATCCTAGTGTCTGAAAGCCCCCGACAATCAAATTTGACATGAAAGGGCGTCATTTACAACGTGATTTTAACTTAAATGTAGCCGTCCTACCCCACAAGCCTGGAGGTGCGTTCAGGAGCACGCATCACACAAGCTTTGTTCCACGTTCATGTTTAAAGAAGTGGTCGCCGTTTACTTCCAATTGTAATGGATCCGACTGCAACGCTGTTTACCCCCGACATGCAAAAAGTGTTTTGTTGACTCAAACCCATCTTCCATCAGCATAGTGGTGAGTAGATAATGAGTGAATTTTTTATTTTTGGGTGAAATATACTTTTAACAGCCCATCAATCGCCCCTCTCCCACCCAAGCATCCACTCCATTCTTACACCAATTCAATCTTCTGATCTGATCGGTGTTAGAGGAGTGCTTGTAGACCTCAGATCTACTGCAAGGTCTAATATTTCCAGAGAAAATAACGCAACTGTCCAGATTTACCGCAAACTTGCCCTTTCCCCATGGTCCATCCCTCCTCCACGCTTCATGATAACCAGTCAAGTAGGTCTTAAATTATCGTGCGCAGAGACATGCAACCAAATTGCAATGAAAACACAACCTCCTTACCAGAGGTAATAAAAGTCGACTTCATCAACTCAGAACTTTAGTAGTGTAAATTACGTCCCAATTACATTCGATAAATATCTAAGACTTCAGACACTTATAAAGTGTGTACCACTAAATAAAATGTAATCTTAAACATTCTTCCTATCTGTGGAAACCTAGAAATGGAAATGAATTATGTAGTTTTCAACAATAAATTCACTTACTGCACATCCAAGCTGGTGAAAGCTGGTGAAGCTCATTACTGGTTCAACATGCAACAACATGGGTTTGTTACATCAGCCTACCTGTCTGTTAGGTTTAAGAGGTATGTTCCTTTTTTGTTACGCATTTCTCAACTGCTCATGTTTTTTTAAAAAAGGAAAACACTGGCAGAAGATAACTTTGGGGATCCATCCTCAGTTCTGTTTAAAAAAAACAACAAATAACTACACAGATGTCCATCTACTTAGCGGACATGAGATATTCCTGTGAAATGGATTTTAAACGTCAAAATGCAGATTGAGTCAAACTATTTTTTTTTTTTTTTTACACAGCGAGTGATGTGATTTCATCAACTGTCCTCGTGCATCAGTGTCTTGCTGCTTACCATTGCACATGTGGCGTCCTACCAGCATGTAGCCCTGGTGACAGGAGCAGCGGTAACTGCCCATAGTGTTGTTGCACTCATGGTCACACCCTCCATTCCTCTTGCTGCACTCGTCAACATCTGCAAATGGGAGGGTCATTCAGTCCGCATGAACACAGGAAAAACATCATCATGGGCTGCAAACGGCGGCAGATTGTCTGGCTTGCGTTACGCTCTCAGTCGTCCGGGATCGAGCTCGTCTGCATATTGAACTTTTTCGATCCCCGAGTGTGAAATTGACATTTTGATGTGGTTCGAAATACATGTGCGCTTAAAAGCCTTAGAAGCTTCTGGGCGCACTACGTCATGGCGGCTGACTGTTACGGCTCAGTGTTTGTGAGTTTGGTCGTCAAGTGGAAAAGGCTCAGACCAAAGCAAACTCAAGCTGCCTTGATTTCCTCTCACAGTAAGGTGGCAGGATGAGTCACAGTGGAAATGTGTGGAATGGTAGCTGTGCCATAAATCAGAGATGCATGTTTCTCCCTCCTACATGGTGTAATTGTACAGTACACGTGCTTTCCAGTTCCTACTTACACAACATTGCAAACATTTCCACGTCGTAAAGTGGAACCCATGATTCAACAGTTAATGCACTGATGAAGTATATAACCTTTTTACTTGTAAGTATGAACTGGAACTGGCTTCCAAAGATTCCTGGTTTGCACTGCGCGACTGTCAGCCCGACACATGCGATTGATTATAAAAATCACAACCGCCACATAACGCTAATAACTACAGCAGCAGCAGCAGCAGCAGCAGCAGCAGCAATAATGGTTGGGAGAAAATAACAACAGCAGCTGAAACTGCAAAATAAAAAAAGGTAAAACACAAACA
>CAAKHG010027904.1:0-18609 GCA_901007715.1 Dactylopterus volitans | reverse complement strand
AGGTAAAACACAAACACTTGAACTTAGAGCAAATTAACTTCTGCGACAAAATGTGCAGCGATACGCAAACACGCTGAATGAGTCATGAAGGTGAGCGAGGAGACGGCTGTTAGGTCACAGAGATACGACCCTCGAATGACGATGCACAAAACCTTCTACTGAGCTCAGCCCGACAGTGTTCACCTAGAAATCCTCCATGGTGGCCACAGTACCTTTCTCACATCTAGCTCCCGTCCAACCTGTGAAGCAGTGACAGAGGAAGTCGCCTTTTTTGTCCTCGCAGCGCACTGTACCTCTGGCGTTACATGGAGAGGGAGAGCACTGGTCTGGAATATCTGGGTAGTGAGAAAACAATGACAGACAGAAAGAAACGGTGTTATTGCTTTAAAATGGAGAATGGTGTGTGTGTCATGGATGCCTATACCGAGCATAACTGTACAGTGGCACCAGACAGGGGGAAGGTCATTTCTTATGTTCAGCATATCAGGAGTTCAATATAAATAGCCTGATGCTGGCTAAGCACTCCTCTCGCAGTTTCAGTCCTTCCATCTGGCTCATAACAGCCAAGTTCAAATGGATATGCAGCTATCTGTTCACTTTTGTTTTCCCAAGTTTACTCCTGACATTTTACTTTCACTCTCCGCCACAGTAAAAGCGGCATAAATAGTTTTGCTCTTCATGCTCCTTGCAGGGGTGTCTCACTGCCGGACAAGTCTGGGCATGTTAGCTTGGGTTCTGGGAGCGTAAAGGATGGTGCCTGGAGGAAACGATGGCGGCGGGAGAGAGAGAGATACTGTAAGCTCACGCGTCACACACAAAAAACACGACTTTCAAAAATAAGGACAATTTTCGCCAGACAGATAAACGCTCATTTCAATGTTGCGACATATTGTGAATTGAGTGTGTATGAGCAGTTTTGCACATAATATTTAACACATCATCAATAGAAATTGAAAGTGGATGCTCTGATGATAAAGGGTGTGCTTAAATACACTGTTTCTATTAATCCGTTCTGATTTCAATCTAATTATTTTGCTGTGATTTAATGTTTTCAATTGTAAAGGTAGGTGTAATGACTAAATGATTTACACTGCACACATGGTAGCTATGCAATAGAGAACCAACCATTGGTTTAGGAAAAATCAATTTTTTTTTTTTTTTTTGCCAAATGAGGTGAGATGAAGAGGTGCGGACTAATAAACATCAAGGTGGCTTTCAGAAGATGGCCTCTCAGAAATATCTGTATAAATTACTTAGTGATGTACTGCAGTCTATGAGCATAAATGGGAACCACTGTAACCTCTCGCATTTCCTCTGCTGAAGATTAAACAGGTCCTTTTTATCAAACACTTGAATATCCAACTATGAAGTAGGTAAACAGAGAAGAAAAAACAAAAAGGCTAGCCTATATTGAAATGAGTCAGTGGCACGTGCAAATATGCAGCCCAAAGCATACAAGCAGGTGTCTCTCAATAACATTCAATGTCCATAATGTCGCATAAAAATGGAAACAGGGGTATGTGATGACGCTTTTGATACTAGTATACCACCCACCACTTGTCACACTGAGACAGGCCACAGATTTGCTGAGAGACAGAGAGAGAGAGTGAGGGAGGCGGTGTGCTGACAGAAGAAGGGAAAAAGAGCCGGCATATCTTTAAGTGCCACGATGCTGCAGCTGAGTCATGGAAACACCCCCCGGGATTCCTCAGCCAATAGCAGTAAAGCCGGGTTGGATCCGGTCTGTTGTACAATGCAGCAGAAATTCTGTGCTCCACTCGCGTCAGACCTCTCTTTCACGTCACTCCTCTGCTGAGCAAGCTCACGACGGAGATGGCGTGACGACGGAAGGGGTGTGTCGCTCATCCACCAATGTGCGGCATCTCTGGAGCAAAGTGCTGCAATGTTAGTCATAGACACCTGGGCTCACGCACGTACCGCATGCCAAGCTAGGGCTGCTTCAAAGTCATAGAATTAACTGCTATGCTGCAAACAACTGGCCTACAGTAGGCCGACAAATCCACTGCCTCTTGAATAATTTTTCTTCCCGCTACTCCCTTCTCCTCTTGGAGTGTGTGTGCCAGAGTGTGATGCAGAACCGTGATACTGCAGTGCAGCTCACACCCTTGCTATAACTAGGTGCCCCTCGCTGGATGCAACTAGACCGTCACAGCACAGAGACGGATATCAATGGTGAGGAAAAAGACAGGTAAGAAGGAGTGAAAACAGTGTCAGTCCGCCAGTTCTGCAGTCAAACCCTGATGTCTGTAAAACTGAAAGGTGAGTGCGACACTTACTGTGGACACATGTGATCAGGTCCTGTTTCTTCTTTTCAGAATCTCCAAACCTGTCCACACAGACTAAACAGCAATAAGACATAAAAAGAGATCACACACTTGCACTGTGTCATCAGTAACGCTGGACTTCATTAGAATAGATAAAAGGAGGTTGTAGAGGAGTCTTAACTTACTTAAATACTTGGGATAGAAATAGTCCTAAAGCAGCGGGGAGAGATGGAAAGAGAAAGTTATGACGTGTATAAACAAACGAGTAAACACAGCGAGATAATCTAAACAGCTGCTTCGGTTGAGTTTTCAGTAACACTTGACCTCATGTAGGATTAGGTTTTGTTTTGTACCACATCTCCACCATCTCTGTGGGAGTGGAAGTCATTAGATACATAAAGCATTCAATCATTGCGTGTGTAGGTGTGTGTGGTATCCAGATAAAGATTAACCATGATTACTCTGTAATCTCAGCGTGTGTGTGTGTGTAGTGGGGCTCTCTCCGATGGGTGTGGCAAATTGCCAGGGGCTTCTTGAGAATTCTCTGCATTCCTGATAGTAGTAGCATCCCTCCTACCTCCTGGCTGCAGTACTCCTCCACATGTAGGTCAGCATGTGGGGAGAGCTACCATCAGACAGATGGGTTAAGAGAGCCTCTGCTGCAGTGGACTAAAGTGATCTAAGTCTTCGTCAGCAATCAGACAAAAGTCTGCTACAACCAGAAACATTACATAAAATGGAGCCTGATTAACAATTGTGGCAGACAGCCAATTAAGACCAAGAGAAGTCCAATATCTAATTTTGGGCATGGTGAGATATTTTCTATTGGCCATCTGCGCCCCTTGAAAGGCTGACAGGTGAGTGGCTGGAATCCGATCACGTGTGTTGCCAAAGACAATCGTCAGCATCAAAGGAAACGGTCCTCTTTCGTCTATCTGCAGCGTCAGAGCTGCAGCAGAGGAAAATGCAGAGTCAGAGATGGGTACTTTCAGAATGAATAATGCAGCTTTGAATGAGACTGCAGCTTTGTGTCACGACATCGTAGAAAACTACGGACATAAGTTAAGCGTTCCTGCTGGACACTGTGTGCCCAGCTCATTGAAACTGATAGACGTCACCTGACTTCACCTTTTCCTCTCAACTGAGCTCAACTTCCATTTTAATCCTCCTTCCCTCAGCTTCCACATCTCTCCGCTTGGCTAATCTTCACGAGTAATCTCAGTGCCGATGATTGCCTCATTCGCTCGGTCGCCGTCACAAATCACATCATCAAAAAAAGTCTGACGGTGACAGCAGTCGATAGGGAGCAACGGACCAATGCTAACAAACCCTTCCTCAGTGGGACACTAAGCTCGAGTCTGTGTTCCCCAAATTAAGCTGTGCAAAAGACAACAAGCAAAAATAGCACTTACTAAACACATTATTTATTGCTGTCACTGTATTTAAAGAACAGAGAGAGCAACTTAGAATAGATGTGAAGGCAAGCTCAAATACTTTATACAATATTTATGGGCAGCTTGGTTCTTAAAGCGGTTCGGGCATGGGTCTGCTGGATAAATGACCCAGAATATAACCTTATGTACTGAGTAAGATGCACGCGTGAAACACACCGCTCAAACGTCTGCTACAAAACTCTGAATAAATTTGCCTCTCAGGCCGACAACCCATGTGTCACGTTTTCTGACACTGACGTTGGAGGTTATTTATAGTTTTGGAACTTGTTTGCATATGCAGAACATGTGGTTCATATTCCATAGGCTTATGCGTTCACATGGGAGGAGAGGCTGATCTACGCGCTCATGAATGCAGCATGGAAACTAATCTGCGGTAAATGTTCCTGAGCGCGCACGGTGAGATGGATTTTCTTAGTTGGTAAACGTCAGATAGAAAAGAGGGAGTGGGGTGGTGGGTGGTGGGGTGGGGTGTACACGGATTTGCGAGGCAGTGGGCACGACAGTGCTGAATGAAACACACTTCTCCCCGCATGCTCATTCCCAAGCCGAGATAATTACCTAATCGGAACAACCGATCTGCATCATTCACGTGCATTTGCGTGCAAGAGTGGGCAGGTATGGCAAAAAGCACGCGCGAAAGCAAAAAGACATACTCTATATTTAGCAGGACCGCAAGCAGCCCAGCAGGGCTCCGTTGCAAAATGAGTCCACATTCTTGGAAATGAAATACATTTCACTCTAAAGAAATAATGCATAAACATGACAGGGGGAGTGTAAGGATAGTGGCGCCTTCACAAAAGCTGTATTGCATAAACTGAGGCTTAGTCACGCTGGCTCGATAACTGTGGCAGAAACAAAACAAGAAGAAAAAAAAGAAAAAAAAAAGAAAGAGGTCCCAGACACACAAATGTTATGTGTTCTGACAACTATCAGGAATCTGGACTTATTGGAGCATGAACATCCAGCAGCTCAGACAATGAGTCATTAGTCTGTTGTTGCACTGCAGTCATCAATTCGCAGTCGATAACATGTACGCAGCCAGCTTCGCGGCTTTATGCTGGGTGACAGGTGGGGGAGGTCTTTTCGGGAGGTCGCTTTAATGATAATAATAAAATGATGATATCTCATCCGGTAATCGTGCGCTCATGGAGTTGCCGTTACTGCAGGAGCTCAGCGGAGAAGCCCCGCAGATGCGGCGCCGCGCATCCAGCCTCCACCGAGGACCCCACCTATGCATGTGCTTCGGGATCGCAACTAACTTGGCTGTCACACTCACAGTCTCCGGGTCGTTCTCAAAAACTTCCCTGGCCTCCTCCTTGGTGCACCGCTCCTCCACACACTCCCTCTCCAGGTGTCCTTGCTTCGTCTCCTCGAAAACTTGATAGGCTCTCCTGTGCCTGCTCAGGAACTGGTTCGCCTCTTGGGGAGACAGCGAAACTGGGGAAGGGAGAGAGGGAGAGGGAGAGAGAGAGACCCCACACCGGGATCTGGTTATTAACCTGGGAGAACAATAGAAGGTCAAGCACATTTCTGGGGATTGGGCAGTTATTTTCTGCTCTCCGGGATGAAAACACTTGCGAAACGTCCACCGTTACGGCGCCGCTAATGACTAAGGCATGTGGAACCATCACGCACAGCGTAAATGTCAACAGGGACTTAGCGCGCTAGCTAGCCGCCTAGCATGTGAATGTTTACTTACTGCTGTCGGACCAGCGGACCGCCAGCAGGATTAGCAAAGCCGCCGTGGAGGGGGACGTGGCCGGGGTCGGACGCATTGTCGAGCCGCTCGGGTCGCGGTAAGCTCGAGAAACTTTTCTGCCGTCCCGTCTCGTGGTCTCCCGCCCTCCCGCGTCCTCTTCTCGCGCTCACTTTGCGCACCGAGCCGCGGCTAACGACGCTAAGTGCGAAGCGCTGCAGGTATTCAGGTACTTCCGACCGTTAACGCCTCTGGATGTTCACTCGGTGTCGCGGAGCGCTGCGAGCTAAACTCTCGACTGTTTCTCCCGCATTTCCTTCACCGCGCAGGCAACGAAGAGACCGTCCTTTCCTCCTCTGCGGTTCACTTCATCCCCATTGCGGTTTTCCCCACTTCTGGTTCTGACCCCCCCTTTCCTCCGCTGTGAAGTCCTCTCCAGCCGGTCCCGGTCCCTTGTCTGTCTCTGCGAAGAAGATCCGCACGCCTCCGCTGCCTTCGGAGGGGGGAGTTGCTCTGAGGAGCGCGCAGTGATGCAGCCCCTCCACACCTCCGCCCTGCCCCGCCTGCTCCTCCCTCTGAGCGCCACACCGATGAAGTGACGTGGGAAGGTAGCAGGAGAAGCCCCTGCTGCGGATGGTGAACGTCTCACTTTTGGGTCTCCTCACAACTTTGTGGTTCAGGATTTCAAGTGGTCGACAGGAGGCCATCTGCACCCACCTGCTACCTTCTTAGGTCCCCCTTTATCATACCAGGTTAGACCCCCTTTTACCTTAAAAACTGCCGTAATTCTTCCTTTTCGAGATTCAAAAAGGTGCAGGAAACATTCCTGCAGGTTTTCCCGGCTGCACACCCATGGTATGAAACCCCCGATCCACCACATCCCACAAATGCTGTACCAGACCGAGATCTGGTGGCTGGGGAGGCCGTTTGAGTTGCGTGAACTCATTGTCATGCTGAGGAAACCAGTCTGAGTTTATTTGAGCTTTGTGACATGGCGCTGGAAGCAGCCGTGAGACGGTGGGTCCACTGTGGTCACTGAGGGATGGGCATGATCAGCAACAGGAAAATATCCCACACAGCATTACGCCACCAGGACCAGTCTGACCCATTGACACAAGGCGGGATGGATCCATGCTTTCATGCCGTTTACGCCAAATTCTGACAAGGTCGTCCAGATGTTGCAGCAGAAATCGAGGCTCATCAGACCAGGCAACGATTTTCCAATCGTTTATTGTCCAAATTGCTGAGGCAGTGCAATTTATAAGCCTCAGTTTTCCCCTTCTGTGCTGACAGGCGTGGCGACCGGTGTGGTAACTGTTGCCTCTATTAGCTTTAACCAGTTTGGACTTTCTTCTGACCTCTGACCTCTGACATGAACAAGGCATGCTGACAACTGCTGCTCACTGCATATCTCCTCTTGTTAGGACCATTCGCTGGAAACCTTAGAGATGGTTGCGCCTGAAAATCTTCAGCAGGTCGTGTACAGAGTTGCCGCCATGTGATTGGTTGATTAGATATTTGTGTTAACGAGCAGTTGCACAGGTGCACCTAATAAAGTGGCCGGTGACTGTTCTGTATGTGTGTGCCTTTTCTAAAGTGACAAAACGCACAGAGTTAATGTAATTAAATTTTCCCGAATGTCCAGTTATTTTAAAGGCATGCAGCAGTCATACTACAGTAAAAATAATGCAATGTAATGATAAATACTTTAGAAAAAGGGTAATTTACAATTAATATTATTTGCAAATTCATTTAAACTAGCTGAACCCACAACACATAACATGCTAGTTTAGTAAATAAAATGTCTACAGAATATCAGAATTCCGGTTTGGTCATTAAATCCGTGAATTATGATTTATCTTAATGTTTTACTTGTATATTCATAATCTACAAGTGAACTTGTAATGCAGTTGAGTGAAATCACAATGTTTCTTTCTTCAACTGGAGTAGACAGGAGAAATTGTAAATATTTTAGTAAAGTGCAAATGTACCCAAAATTGTTTGCGTAATCATCTCAGTGACTCTTTCTCACCACCGTTTGACAGCTATAGTTATTTTGTTGATTTTAAAGTGGTATCTAATGACTTTATGGCAGTTCATGATATTTAATTGGTGTTATGTTTTCTTTTTATTTACTGAAATACAAGTGGTTAAGAGTGGCTTTTGGACCTTGTACAAGCAAGAGTAGCAAAGTAAATAACCTTTTCTGAGTAATTTCTCTTTTGGTTTTGTTTCTCCTAAATCCATCCTTTTTTTCTTTTTTTTCATGATTAGATTTCAAAACAGATTGGCCAAGATCTGCTTATTTGACTTAGTTATGATGAAACTGTCCTTTGCTTACAATGACACATCAAGACAATTTCTTTGTTTTAGTAGTGCTAAAAGATATTGTGATGTGCCTGGAAGGCTGCAGCACTGTTGCTCAGAGGACATAGAATGAAAATCACAGACAAACATCTCAGACAAGATCTACATGGCTTTTAGTTTCAGGAAAACAGACATGCTTTTAAGGCTACAAGAAAAAACACGCAAGTACAACTAATAGGAGCTAAACTAAAGGAAAGGATTTGTTTTGCTTTGCATAAAACTGAATTGTCAGAACTTTATCACATCACTGATCAACATGCTATTCTTCAGATGCTTCACAGTCACTGTATACGAGACTCAACATGCACTGAAACCCCCAAATGAGCAATGAGCAAATTATTTTGAAAAAAAACATACTACATGTTAATATTTACATAAATATAAGTTTAACACTGACTTTTAATGAGAAACTGCTTCATTCAGTGTTTTATTTTGCTAGATTTTATCACTCGGTCATGGTGGTGAAGACAACAAATCCCATGATACCGCGCTACTTCACCCCTCACTGAATTTCATCTTCATCACTGCTTGAATTGAGAGACCCCTAGTGGCAGAAAATGACATTTTCTGAGCGAACAAATAGTCACATTAAAAGGACTATGATCATATTTCAAAAGTATCACAGCTTCAGAGTTAAATTATTGGGGTATCATTTCACCACCATCTAAAACTTCTATTTCAAGTACTTGTCTCCAGACATTTGCCAGCAATTACATTAACTACCACAATTCAATAACAGAGAAAAAGCTGCAGGTGGTCTCAAAGCCTGGTCAACAGCGACCATTAGTTTTATTTTTCTACACAAATGTAACCATCTCGCTCAACACATAGCATGTGTGTTACAGAGTTTAGCTCTTTCTTTACGTTTCTATCAATCATTGCAACAAAGTGCCAAAACTACATCATCAAGCCTGACAAGCTCACGGGCATGCTAGCTTTTGTCTAACCTTTCTAAAAGTAATCGAAACAAAATGGGAAAACACTTCTGCATGGACGGAATGCACATGACAAATGTTATGACGCGCCTGTTAGAGAAAGTCGACAAAAATGACTACCACGGTCTACCACTAGATCCTTCTCACGCTATTTCTTTAACGCTTCCCTTCCTCCCATCTTCCAGTGCTCTTTCCAAAATACCCCAAGCAGAGGCCACGGTGGGATGCTGCCTCGTGTGCTAATTAAGGTCATTTTCTGTGCGGGCGGGGAGAGTCAGAGTGAGTGTCAGGTGGAGAGACGGGAGGACAGGAATGGGACTTAATACTGTTATGTATGCTGAGGGCCTCGTCAAAGTCCAGCTGCTGGCCGTTGATGGTGATGTCCATGCAGCCATGATAAAAGGCCGTCACAGGGGTGGCAGGAGAGGGGATAACACCTGAACAAGAGAAAATCAGACAGTGGGGGGAGAGTGATGGGAGCAATTGTTACATCGATACTGATAAATCAGCGGTGCCAATAGAGAAATCACATCACAATAACCTTACAGAACTATTACAGATTACAGAACTAGTGGTGCTGAACAAGCTTTCTCATTGGTCAATGAGACATTCACAGCGTGCTCAAAGCAGCGTAACAGCACACCCGCCTTTTCACTAAAATATTACTCTGCCACTTTAATTGAGCTGGAGCAAAAACCAGTATCCTACAATAATGATGCAAAATGGACTGTTGTGTTGTCAATTTGAATTTATCTGGTGGGCTTAGCTTTGATCAATGGCTTGAAGGAGATGGGAAGAGTACAAAACCAGAAACATCTGACAAACACTGAGCAAGCTGTGGATTTTACAGCTATTAATAAAGACGCAATTTTGCTCCCATGCCTTATCCTCTCCTGATGTAGACACACAGAGGATGTGATCAAACGATGGCCACGGCAAAAGGCCTGATGTGCCAAATCACTATCCGACACTGTTCCACCAGCTGTGTCCGTGGCTATGTTTACATGCACACTACAAATATAATTTTCCACTATAATTCTGAATTTGATATCCTCGATAGTATGTGGATGTGGGGTCACTTATGGCATTGATCCACCGCTGCTGGCCTTCCTCTGGCCTGGCCAAACGGCTGCGGCCCGCATGCAAAATAGCAAATATCGTCCAAATATTCCAAATCACGTGGGGGACATTTTTGACAAAGATATGGCACTGCTAACATTGGCTCATTCGCCTGTAAGCCAAAAGTGTCCCACATGCTTGATTTGTCTTGTTCTTGGCTGACACGTGGCTATGCTGTGGCCTATTTGTGGCCCAGTTCTGACAGGCAGGAGTGGACCACCAAAGTGCCATCAATCTACATGGTACGTGGGCCACATCTGGGCCATGATGATTCTACTAAGGGATATGTCACTTTGTCTTTAAAAAAAATAAAAAATAAAAAATAAAAATGCTCGTATTATCTGTGTGTCAATGGAAACACATGAGGTACGACTTACAACTGGAAAACAGTCATGTCATTAGAGTGCAGTGTAATGAAACCATGGTTTACTACTCCAAGTTGGAGAAAAAAAAATCTGGTCTCTGTTCAATTAGCCAGCCAACTTGAGTTTATGCCTTTCATTTGGCATTTCCCAAACTGAAGAAAATGCCACTCATTCAAACACTAAAGTGCCTTTCTACTCGATCTCTTTGTAACTGAGATATGCCCGAGAATTTCTTTACCCCATTTTCCATTTTTTCAGCTACAATTTTGCAAACTTCACACCTGTTTTGATTAGACCTTGTACTTCCGTCATATAATCGCAATATTACATTGAAGGGTGTGATTGAACATGACTCTGGTGACTTGTGCGGACCTCAGCACATGAACGCGTACCTTCCTATGTCATACTGCTTAAAAGGTAATTCACTTGGAGAAACACTGTTGCCATTATTTACATAATTTGTCCATAAGACAGCAATGACAAGTTGTTGTTTTTTTAAACGTAGAGTAGAAATCTTTCAGAACACTTTGCAATGCACATTAAATACAAGAGCAAACATTTTAAGCATCTGGCTGCCTGAAAATCTAATATCAGTCAGGTAATGGTAAATACTGTATCTTCAAATATGCACACAGAACTCCAGCTAACCCGAACCTTTTAACTGATCGTTCACACACTGTCTTTTTCAGAACATTTTTACATGAAAACAATAGATGTGAGCAGCAAATCTCAAAGTGAATTCTGAAGACCCTTATGAATCTGCTTCCTGAAGTTAGGTTGAAACAAAATGCGAGCCGTTACATTTTTTGCAGACAAGCTCTGATTCCTTGACTGGAGACAAGCGTAGCATTACTAAGAAAATAACTCCGCGCACTGCAAGAGAGAATCGCTTGAACATTTTTTTTAATACACTCATGCCCTCACGTCCCTCACTGACTTCCCTTTTCCAGCATGAGAAATTCTGAGAAAGCCTACTTATAAATGGATTGGGGCTGGTTGGTAGGCTGCACTCATACTGAAATGATTACGGGCAGGGGGCTACACTGGCCCCTTATATGCTGATCATATGTAGCTTTGTAAAATACGCTCCTTTGCAAAGAAAGCTGCTGCTGTTCGTTCACTAGCTGCTTTATGACTGACCTGGTATTCCACCGATATAGGTGCTGATGGGGTTCTGCATGGTGGTGTTGAGGCCCTTCAGTGCCTCCTGCAGGGCATCCGACTGCATGTAGGTGACAGTCGAGGAGTTGGCAGAAATTTGCATCTCTGTCGGAGTCACATTAAGCAGCACCATCACTCGGTCGGGGTAACACAGCATGAATGAGTCCAGGGTTGCCACAGAAACCCCATCCAAGAAAACTTGCAAGTTCTAAAAGCAGAGACATTGCAACAACATTGCAAAGTTTAAAGCCCAGCGTGTTGATGCTTGTTAATTGCAAATGTGCTTCTTGTAGGTCAAAAGTGTAAATGAACCCACAGCATCTTCGTCTCCATCTGTTACCACAGCGACCGACAGGGCAACCGTGTTATTGTAAACAAGCGCAAAGAGGACGCCTGTGCTGCTGGATGGACGTATATTCATCCTTACATCAATGTTCCAGCTTCCGGAATCACCTAGTGTCACACACACGTACACACACACACACACACAAACACACAGCAAATAGACAGCATGTACTCTAAAAACATACAAATATTAATTTCCATTTCCTTGGGTACAACTGAATGTGTTCACAAGTTCCCGAGAATGTTACAGTAAAAGCAATCTCCAGTGGACGTACGTATCCGAGTTCAGCGGTGGACGACATCCCTGGTTTACTGCCTGCTCTGGGTTTTTTTGTGTCTGCAGGGTAGCAGGTGATTTTCATGTGTTTATGTGTGTTGGCAAATTTGAAAACTACTTGTTGAGGGCATTTAGCTTTGCTGTCTGATGTGCATTTGCAACCATTGATGTTAGCAAATGTGGGTTAGTCTTGTGTGCAAAGATGCTAAGTCCACTTTGCTGGGTCACCTGCTGCTGTTAGGTGATCGGATGGTTGGAAGATTACGCGACCCCGTCTGATCAAGGCTGCAGCACTCAACCTTTGTTCTTCCCTCTATGTTCTCCATCTTCACTCGGCTCAGTTGGACAGGACTGTCGATGGGCTTTGCTAGTTCTTTAGGGTTCCTGGAGGACCCCCTTTAAGGGGGAGGTGCGACCCCCCTTTGCAGTCCCACTGGCCTCGCAGGGGCGGCAGAAGAGTCTTTGAATGGTGCATGGAGTTCTTAACAATATGGAACTGTGCACTAACCCTGACATTTTAACAGCACCATATACTGTTTGTCTGCTTTGTGCTCGTGCTGGTCTACATAAAATACAAAATGAGACAGAAACCCAGTTAGGGATTATTAAACTATAACATAACTTACTCACTGTAGTCAATGTTGAAGCGTGCAAGTCCTTCTCCAGTGAAGAAAGATCCTCGTTCAACAGACACATAGCAGTGTTTGCTCTTCTTCTCCTGGATGACCTCCCTGACTCCTGATGCTCCTTGGTTCATCAAGTTCCAGCCTCGGATGCAGCCGTCAAGCCGATGATTAATCTAATGGAAAAGAGGGATAAACTGAACACGCCACTGGTTTGGAACAATTCCTAAAAAGATTCTTACGCATGTATTTCACTCTTATTGGCAAGGAAAACTTGTTCATAGGTCAGCTTACAGGTTTGATGACGTTGTCAGTGCGGTTGGGGAGGCCTGCGATGTAGACTTTAGTCTCCAGTTTGCCATTGGTTGAAGTAAATAGACTCTCGGGGCTGTTGATACTCATCACCGCTTCCTTGCTGATCTTCACACTGATGCTGCTCTCCAGTTCATCCACAGAGATCTGCATGTACACACAGTACTGTGGTCGCATATCTGTACTTCAGCGCAATTATGTACAAGCACCACAGCGCATGAAGAGCACAACGGAGCCCAGTGGAGTTTCTGTGGAGATCGACTATATTGAAGTCCTTCCTTACCACGTGCCACTGTCCGTCGTTGATGGCTTTGCCTCCACTGGTGACTTTGAACGTGTGCTGATTTTTGAACTGGACCTCGATGCGACCGTCGCGTAGCCCCAACATGAACCACGAGTTCTGGGAGGACTCGGCATACAGAACAACTCCCTCTGGGTCAAATGTACGGAAGTCAAACTCAGCGGCAAATCTAGCAGCCCAGAAACAGAAAGACTAAAGGTTAACTGGAACCAATGCTCTGGCGCAGTTGTTGAAAATCAAAATATTTGCACTCATTGACATTCGCTCATATCACATATTATTAATATCACTTTTTTTTTCCAATGTGTTTTTCCAGGAATTTGATCATGCAGGGGGTTATACTGGGTTTCGTTATGGGGGAGGTCTGTGGTTTTGTGGTTTTGTGGTTTTATGCGCCCCTTCACGGAGTTTTGAAAATATGGTCCAAGAACAAAGCTTGGCAGGCAGGTTTAGAGGTACAACCTGAAAAAAGCTCATTTTCCCAACCTAAATATGAGCATTTTAGGATGTTTTTAGAGCAAAGAATGGATAACAAAAGCTTATAACCATGTGGACAATAATATAAATGATCTGTAACGTACTCTCTCGTCATCATATCCTCATGTCCTGGTAAGTCTCCCTTTATTTGACTGAGTTTCAGGTGGATATTGTATGTTTGTAGTGCCACAACACAGATGCATTTTAAAAATTAAATCTGGGGATGAATGACACTTAACAGTCTCCTGATGAAAACAAGTAAAAAAAAAATCGGTGTTTTGCCTGGTGACTGGAAGAATGCTTGATTTAGTGGCACACAGTCAGCATGCATCATCAAAGAGCTGCCGTATCATCTTGGCCTGTGCATGTATGTGAGTATAAACTCATTAAAAGCTGTTATGTTGTGACACTCATTAATTTAAGAACTGGAAAAAGACCTGAATGGTCAATGTGGACAATGAATCATTGTTTAAATTTCATATAACAAAGCGTGTGAGAATACAGTGTATGTTGATGAAGAGATGCGGCTGAGCATCCACTGATGACTCAGGGCCTATGTGCCGGAGCTCAGCTGCAGACAGCTGCAGCCCAGCTCAGCCCCAGATTTCATGTACGTGTGAGGCAGGTTTTGTTCAGCGACGTCCCACAGCTCCAGAAAAATGGAGGGTGACACAAAAGCCTATGCCACAAAGGAAGCTTTTGAGCTCGAGTACTTTTCCCGGAAAGGAACCACTGAAGTAGTGGAGGACACGAGGGGTCCAGAATTGTGTCACTCTGTATCAAGCTGTTGAATCCAGCCCAGCGATGCTTGAGGCCAGGGCTCGCAAAGCATAAACAGAATCTCCTGTTAATAATGTGTCTCGATCCGAATATATCTGAAGCGCAATCCCTTCTGAGAGCTCTTTAATATTATCTTTCAAAAGTGTCACGACGCAGATACACCCCAACTGATTGACCTCAGATGGCTCAGCTGTTTTAAATCAGGCGTGCCATCAACTCATAAAGTTTCTATGAACAGCACCGATGTGTTTCACCATCCATAAAGTTACACTTGCGTCTACTGAGAGTTAAAAGCTCCAAAACCCCAGTTCAGGTGTGCAGCACCCCCTTTAAGTAAAGTTGCTCTATCAGTGGCATTACCGTAACGACACATTTGACAGTGACGTTTGCACATGACACTCACTTTGTGTTCTCGGGCAGGCGGAAGTGCAGAAAAATGACGGGGAACCCTGCAAACTCCTCCCCCAGGTAAAGCATCTCAGGGTGTTTGAAGTCGTACAGGTCCACACAAATCGGGATGCTTTCACAGAACCGCTTGTTGTCCGCCAAGCGGAGACCCAGGCGACCATCACAGTGGCACCTGTAGCTCCCCACTGTGTTAATACAAGGGCTGTCACACGCACTCAGCTCGCACTCGTCCACATCTGCAACAACACACACAGTCACATTGCAGACCTTTGGTCTAGTGTCTCTTCTGACGGTTGGTGTGTGATTACATGTATCCGGCACTCGGAGGGGGGAAAAAAAAAAAAAGAAAAAGAAAAATTGAATCACATTTGAGTCATGTTGCTCACCGTTGCAGGTTTTGGACATGAAGTTATATTTAAATCCCAGGGGACACTGGCACTCAAACATGCCCTGCGTGTTGACGCACCTCGCCGGCTCTCCGCAAATTCTTGGGTACAAAAGGCATTCCTCGATATCTGTAAACAGTTCACGGAGAGTCACAAATGCCCCTTTTTGAGACTGATTATAAAAAAATATATACACATGGTAAATGAAAACAATGCAGAGCTGATGAAGTTAAGTTTGGTACACAAATGAGATAAATCATTGTGAGTGAAATGACTTTTAAGTACACATGCATTTTTCTATTGACACAAAAAAAAAATCACTGCATTCAAAAGCTTTGTTTCTGGAAAATTAAACACTGCAGACAGACAACAAGACCAGCAGACTGATATTAAATACATAACAAGTGAGTTTTCTTCACAACTTTTCATTCATATATTTGGCGTTGAAACAACTATTCGTACTCAACCACCAATATTGTTGATCACTTGGCACTGAAGCCATTTCGATTGGTAAAACATTCTCTCTTTAATATTGTTGTGAAATGAAGATCTTTGTTTTAATGTCTCAACAAAGAGACTGCTGTTATAGCCCCTGTTTGCCTGTTTGTGGTATGCTTTGGAAAAATATTGACACTCATATAAAAGTGGGATTTCGTATTTAGAAGCTGTGCATAAAGCGCCTGAAACCACCAATAATTCGGGAGAGCAAATTTACAAGACTGAGCCAGTGAATGTTTGTGAAGACTTTGTACTGAACATGCACCCAAACCCACTGAAAGACAAACAATGAGTGCAACCTGCACAGATGGAAAAAAGAAAAAAGAAAAAAAAATACAGAAATGAGACAAGCAACTACAAATAATGAGGATGGTGTGTTTATGGAAAAAAAAAAAGGTCGAGCCGTCTTTCAAGATGCGTTAAACTGAGGTCTGTTACCTAACAGGTCACCTCAGGTCAACATTAGAAACAACAAATGGTTCAGGCCCTGAGAACAAAAACAGCAAGGATCTTTGTTATTAAGCGCTTAAGGTTCCACCATCTATATGAATACAGAAAAAGGATTTTTTTTTTTCTCAAAAAGAATAATATACTATATAGGAATGTTTGCTCAGCTGCCTGGCCGGCCCTTATAGTCGGAGTCGGGCTTCTACCATGGGGACAGTGACACAGCTGTCTGCTTTTTTACATGCCACATACACAGACAGAAAAAAGCGCATACAACTGTACCCCTCCGGTCTGAGTCACGCTGATTAAACATTACATGACTCGTTAGTTTTGCTCAACTTGACGCATAAATGACTGTCTTACCCATGCAGCGGCTGTTTTCAGTGATGTAGTAGCCATCCTCACACCTGCACTGGAAACTACCAGGAATATTGTAACATTTTTGGTCACACCCGGCTGGAAACTCGGGATCCGTACACTCGTCGATGTCTGCAGTCAACAAATAGCATCACAACATATATATGTGTATATATAAGCAGCCAGCAGCCTAACTTCTTATAACTCTTGAAGACCTTGAACAATTTACAGTATGTGGTTCCCAATTCCGCTGGATTTTTTCTTACAAATTCGGGCATTCAACATCAAATACATCATTTGATTGCATTTGATTTTTGTTTTAAGTCACAATTTTAAATTTTCTTTTCTCCAGGAGCAGATTTATAGAATTTGGTTCTAACCACTTTCACTGCTGAGCTCTCCGAATGTCAGAGAGAGGCAAACGAAATGTTGTTTAAAGGCTGAGAAACTTTGCTGCGTGAGATAATTCTCAACACAACACTGCTGAAATGGCCGCGCACGCACACGCAAGTCTTTGAGGATTTAAGATGTTGGAGCTCACCAGTCTCACAGCGGGGCCCCTTCCATCCAGTCTTACACACACATGTGAAGGAGGCTTGACCGTCCACGCAGCGCTCCGTACCTCCCTTATAGCATGGAAACGGCGTGCACTGGTTACTGATCTCTGCAAAGCAAAAATCAGCAATGACCTCAACGGCATTAACGCAGCACCAAACAGATTAAAGAAAAAAGACGTCAGACAACGTAATTTTTAATCTGCGCAACTTTTCACATGACTCTTGGTGACAACGGAAGCGTCTCGCCGGTGAAGCGGCGTCCTCACCCTTTACGCACGTGCGAAGGTCCGGTGGGATGTCAGAAGTTGGGTCCTGGTTGTTGATGCCCACGCGGTGCGAGCCCAGGCATGCTTGAAAAAAAAAATAATTTTTTTTTCATCAGACGTTGTTTTACTGGGGCAACAAATATTACTTCAAAACATATATATAAATATATATGTATAAATAAACTTACCAATATACTTTGGGTAGAAGTATTCCTAGAAAAGAGAAGATTTAGTTTTACAACTGATAATAAAGAAGGGAAGAGACTTGAGAGAGCGAGCAACCAGCGCGATTAAAGCAAACGTCCACACATAAATATCACTAATTCTTCGTTTTGGACACTCATCATTGAAATGTTAGTCTGTCTCGTTAATAATTATTAAGCATTGGCAGGTAGCTGGCGGGCGTGTTATCCGTCTGCGTTGACTCGTTCAATAAAAACTTCGACACAACACTGGACTAAATCCTGCTGATCTGCTTCATTTCATTTCACTTGACAGAGGTCAAACTTTTGACATCAGGATTGATGTTCTGCCACTTTTCCGCCGCGGGGGAACCTGCTTGACTCCCCAATGCCCTGCATGGGTTTGGGCACATATATGGCTGTTTTTCCACTGTTCTTTTGCACGTTGCCATTTAAATTCATAAATTAGCCTAGTGGAGAAGGAAAAAAAAAGTCTGGTTGAGGTTTTAAGTCACAAGATCTTTCATTTGTGACTTCATATTATCTTGGAACCTTCATTGGAGGTGATGCACCAGGTCTTGTTCACAACTTTGCGACCGAAAGGTCTAGCAGACCTGGTGCTTTTCAGTGGGAAAGCAGATCCGGGGTCTCTCCAGTCCACACACCCTGGTCACGGCCACGGACACATTAACACTCTCTCTGGCTCGCGTTAACATCCACGTTTTCTGCTCGGGCATCTCACTTGCTTCGCCTCTCCCGCTCCTCAACTCCTCTTACCGTCTCCGGGTGGTTCTCAAAGATCTCCCTGGCCTCCTCCTTGTTGCACACCTCCTCGATGCACTCCCTCTCCAGGTTGCCCTTCTTGCTCTCCTCAAACAGAGAGTTGGCTCTCCTGTGTCTGCTCAGGAACTGGGAGGCTGTGCTCTGGCTCAGGACTGTAGGACACAGACACACACACACACACACACAGTTTGGGGGAAAGTTAAGTCAAAATCATAGCGATAATACGAG
>CAAKHG010027898.1:0-15205 GCA_901007715.1 Dactylopterus volitans | reverse complement strand
CCCCCGGCTTCCTTTTTTCACTATCTGAGTCACACACAGACACTCTTTCATCCTGTCATAGACACACTGGTGGGGGCTGTCAGATCTCATACAGTGGGGTTACCCGGCATCACATTCACACACACACACACACACACACTCACACAAGCATGGAATTTTTTTTTTTTTTTTTGGATCATTGCTAATGGCCGGCCACGATTTCATTCATGCTGCGCATCTCTGCCAGAGTCTCCTCATCCACTTGGCTCCCTCCTTCCTCCTCATCAACCCCGCAGCTGAGCCAGAGCCGAAATGCTACAAGTCAAAATCCCTGCCAACCAACGGTAATAATGATGATAGTGACAATGAAAATGTGAGCATTTTCATACCATCCAATTAATTCCAACCTTAATATCCGTGGGGGTGGTTGCTTATCTGTAAAGTCTATTGCTGCAGGCATATTGTGCTTCCTATTTCAACATTTTATAGTAAAGATCCACAAAACATTGACTTAGACAAGAAAAAAAACCCTTGTCATAATCCACCTGAACACATAAAAAAATCTCTTTATTCTGTTTATTTTTGGGGATGGTTGCCGAATGTGGAATGGATAAGAAGAAAATGTCAGGGGGACTCTCTGGCAGGAAATTTTCTTTTTCAAACCATTTTTGCACCTGTGGCAGCTGTCTCGCGTCGTCGATCGCCTGCAACAAGCCTTAATTGACAGCTTAGATTAAAACGAACAGGCCCGATTTATTCAATCTGCGCTCCTTTTTAGGCTTGCCGGGTTGAGGGAGGCGTCGCGTCGCGCGCCGGGGTCCCTCGTCCTTCTCCTCCTTTGCGATGCTTTATTGGCACGGCGAGGTTTACGTTGAGTGTCAGTCTGAGCAAACACGGGCGTGGAACGTGTACACAAGCCCATAAAAACGCAGCCAAAATGACTAAAAAAAAAAAAAGAAAAAGAAAAGAAAAAGTCAACAACAGCAACGACGACGACAAGTAGGCAATCAAAACACCGGCAGAGAGCACAAAGCATTCCTGAATGCTGCCAAACAAGGCGGCACTCACATTAGCAATCGTGAATGAATAACAAAATTGCTCATGAGGGAAGAAAAAAAAAAGAGATTCCGTATATTCTAGCGCAAAAAAAAAAAAAAAAACGCAAAACAGATGCTGCCTTTCTGAAGGAGCGGTAAAAGGAACAAACGTGGCCGCGGTGAAAAAAGCCGCCCCGTCCTTAAATGTAGGCACAATCTCACGTCTGATTATTGCCTTGTGGGAACATGCAGTCACGTATTGCGTGGACGGGTTGTTTACTCGCGGACATACGGCATCAGCCTGGGCACAAAAAAAGCGGGACTGGTGGCTACACTTCTTTGCGGCATTTTCCAGCCGAGGGACCCAAACGTCCCTTCCTGCCACGTCGCCGAGCAGCTTTGTCCCACAAACGCGTACTTTTTACGCCCCTTTAAAAGGCCGGGAACCTGCTGCTTCTGCCGGCTTGGCTCCGCCCTCTCGCCCGCCCTCACACGTCTGACTCGCGTCGGCGACACACAGTATCTGCTGTTAGAATCAATAACTGTTAACCGCATTAATTTATGGCTGCGCCCGATATTACTTAAGCTGTTGTTATTGCTCTGTTGTCTTGCGGATGGATTATGATGCTTTAATAGCGTGAATCTGAATATTGGATGTAATGTGGTTCAGTGGTACAATCATGGTTATGTGGATGAATTGGATGAATTGTTTTTTTTTGTTTTTTTTTGCGACTTACTCCCCCCCTCTTCCCGGCCGGCTGGTGCTGTTCTTGTGCCAAATTGCCACTGGAGCCTCATGTGTAATGGCTTTACGCTGTATAATTGAATCGAAAAATATAAAAAAAAAAAAAAAAAAAACACACACAATGCTTTCACTCAGTAATGTTCCCATAATAAAGGTTTTAAAAGGAACCATGTGGCTATTGTCGCACACTGGGCGCAATCACATCTTCCCCTTCGCGCCCCGCCCCCCCCCCCCTCACCCCCGCTAACGTGCATCAGAGAAGTAGCTAAATGCGAGAGGCGTTTGAGAGGTGCTGCCGCTTATTACGATTAGACGCCGGCAGCATCTTCATAAATAAACTCCCGAACACACGCGACGCAGATCCGTTCAGCCCGTGAATTCCCCCCCCCCCCCCCCCCAATTCGGGCGCGCGGCAGTTTCAATTCGCAGCACACTGGTGCGTTCTCGCGCTCTCACGCGCCCTGGCATGTGTCTTGCATCTGGGCTTTGATATTTCGGCGCGAGGGGAGTTTTTTTTTTTTCATCATCGTCGCTCCCCGGTCTCGTGTTGAGCTCTGCCTGCGTCAGAGAAGCCCTGTTCTTCTTTCACAATGCGTCCGTCCCAGTGTAAGTGGCTATTTGAATTAATTTCCCCTTATTTACACCTGCTGTGCACTAAGACATATATACATAGCGCACACGGATGAATATTTACGCGCGTACGAAACATAGTTTGTAGATGAGCCACAACCTCCAGGCCTCCGTTGCTCTGTTGAGACCTGCATGAGTCTCGGTGGTGAGAAAGACTGAATGAACGACTGGCTGAAGTCTCAGTCTCCACGAAGCGGCAGCTGACTTATGTTCTTTATCGCCACTTTAAGGCTTAATGCGGCATCAGGGTTTCCCCAAATGCAGCGTCAGATTTCTTTGAGCGAGGGCGTCTTGGAGGACACGCGGACGCCTCGAACACGGCGGAGTCGGCTGCGTGGACATTTCGACTGAAGCGCAAGCCGGACCCGGAAGAATGGGCCCAAGGAGGACGGCGTGAAGCCCACGCTGGAAACGGCTAACGGCGATAAACTCGACGTGTGACCCCTCACGAGCTCGGCATGAAGAGCGTCGCCGGGTTGAGCATTCATTTCGTAAACTGAATGTAACGGAAAAAAATTGGTCTAAAAGCTGAATTTAAGCCGCGCACGTGTAAGAAAAACCCGGACATGACCACTTTACTTGAGTCGGATATGCAATAAGCTACTTTTACTGTACTTTCAGTTAAGTATGACACATCAAGGGACTCGTGTTCACAAAAGTATATTAGCGTGTTCGCACACTGCGTATTTTGGCCTGTAGGAGTCCATTTCATTCCCCGGCAGTTGTTTCCGCGTGCATTATGCAGTGTCTGAATTATGATGATACACAATAGCACAGCTGCAAAAAAATCAACCCCATTCACCATCTCAATAAAAATGAAATGCGATCTTCATAAAAAAACGTAAACCCCGCCGCCCCCCCCCTCCCTCGCCGCAAGCGCGACCGCAGAAGTTTTGCATTGGATTGCGAAGGTGTCGCCGGCGCCGAAAATTGGGTGAAAATCATAACCGCGACGCGCGTCTGACGGATGTATCTGCTTGATAGCGGGAATGATCGAGGTGTGACGGAACAAGCGCGGGTCCCATTCACGGAGCCGCCACAGGGAGCCGGAGCCGCCGGGCTAATTCGGTGTGTGACGGTGAGGCGCGGCGGCGGGATTATCTTTTGATTGGACTGTTAAAAGGTGAGAGGACTCACGACGGGATCACTCGCATTGCCGCTTAAGGTTAATACGTTTCCATGTGGGCTGATGTTATGTTTTCTTTTTTTGTTTTTTTTTAAAGTCGGGTCTGGTGATATTCCGCATCTCTTCTTTGTCTCGGTCACTCGGCTTTGGTTCCGACTCGAGGCGCGCTCGCATTTGAAAGAAGCCGGCCTTAGCGGCGTCACCGGCTGTGTGAGATGATTGGGGGAAGCCAGCGTGAAACGACCCATTTTGGTTTGCAGCCTCCCGTTTCGAAGATCGCCGAGTCTTTGGCTCTCCGCTCGTGCCCGTGTCGATCAGCCATGTCGGCGCCCGAATGTGGATGCAGACGACGCGGATTTAAGGTACCTCAGCGCCGACCTCCACGGAGCCGGCGAGCCCGGCGCTACTGACGCTCACGTTCATCAGGCGCAATTGGAAATCATCAGCTCTGGATTTGGTCCTTCCATCAAGAATAGAGCAGTGCGGCATAAAGTAAGCCGCGGTGTGTGCGTGGCTTTGTTTACGCACTTGTAAATAAAGAGGGTTCATGTTGGTTTTGGGCTTTTCATGGGATTTATTGGCATTCATGTCGAGGACTCGCCAGACTTATCTTTTATTACTTTGACAGAGACACGCAGGGAAAAAAAAAAAAGAAAAGAAGAAAAAAAAAAAAAAAAAAAGCAACTGTTCAATAAGCAGAACTCAAGCGGCAAGAGTAATAGCATTTGCTGCGACAAATGACAGGAGGGGCTTGGCGATTAGACTCCATCGCTGGCTGGGACTTCATTAGGTCAAGAGGCACATTAGAGAAACATGGTGGTGGGAATCCCCAGGGGTCTGGATGCTGATGGCGGAGGAGCGGCGGCGGCTGGAAGAAGGAACATGAAGATTGACTGCAGCCGTTCGGCGAGGAACAGGCGGAGATGGGGAGGAGGGCGGGTTGCGCGGGCAAGGAGCCGAAAGGGCGGAGACACGGGGATGTTTTAAGGGGAGCAGCCCGGCGGCTGATTGGCCGGAAGTAGGCGGGCGAGAAAGATTTGACACAAGCGATGACCTGAGGGAGTCTCGAGTGGAAAGGTTTTAACGGTGTGGGGAAAGCGGAGGTAACGGAACGGGAGCGCAGGGTGAAGCAGAAATCCCAAGCATCCAAAGGATAAGTCTTTCTTTCCCGTTTCGGCTTAACCCCGTCCCGGGGTCACTCCAGCAAATCATCCCCTCGCCGTCTCCTCTGCATCTCCCGCTCTCACTCCGACTGTCTGCAAGTCCTCCCTCACCACATCCGCGGATCGCCTCGTTGGTCCTGCGCTACTCACCTCCTCCATCTCCAACATATCCACTAACCCCTCCCTCCGGGAGCTGTGTCTCCGAGCCCTTCCCAGCCTGGGCCGTCCCTCCGCTGAGCTCATTACCGACCCTGTCCGGCCTCGTCGCTCCCAGAGGGAATCTCGGCATCCTCGACCCTGCCAAACCCCGCTCCCCCAGGCTCTGCCTCCTGTCTTCCGGTCATCGCTAACATCTTCTGAAACCATGCAACACGAAATGGAAAGGGATGAGTGATCCCTCCCCCCTAATGGTCTTTCGCCCCTTGGCTCCACCACCATCTCGCGTCCGACAGCAATGCCATCTTTGTTTTGAAACACTTTTTTTTTTTTTTTTTTGATTTGTAAGGTATCCACCATTCGGAATCAGCCCCCCTGCCCCCCGCACTCTGCCCCCCCCATTTCCCTGGCATGCCCTCAATCCCAGCATGCTTAGCTTCGCGGCTCCCGCAGCGGCTGAGCAGGAGTGATCGACGGCTCGTCGTGACATCCCAAATCGGCCGTATAGGCTGATCAAAGCGCCGCATTGTTGGGCTGAAATTGGACTTTGGCTGGCTGCGGGAGGCTCAGCGCGGGGCTACTTTCTGTCCTTCCCGGTCTCATTTCCAGCCCGATGTCTTGAATGATTCATGAAAGTGTGGAAATGACGGGGGTGTGTGGGGGGGGAGTTCAAATAGATAGTGGCAAATTCTTGTTTGAGAGGTTTCCACCGGAGGGGGCTAAGATGCGTTGTCATTCAAATGCAGATCTTTGGTCTGCGAAAGCTCTTTTCCATCCGCTCCTGTCTACTGAGTGGATTTCTCACTTCACTTTTTTCCTCTGGAAATCAGCATCTGAGTCTTTCTTTTCTTTTCTTTTCCTTTTTTTTTTTTTTTTTCTTCTTCTTCTCAGAGCCAGTAGTTGGACGGGCTTCTATCAAATGGCAGCATGCAGTCGTGTCTTGTATGAACCAGATATGGAGCAAAAGGGGCCAGAGAATGTGTGCTGAGCAGCTTGCAAACGTTACAGTGCTGCCTGACAATGTCCTCTGTTTCTAAGGACTGAAGATACAAGATACTCTCTGAATGGCATCCAAGGGTATCTTTATTCAAAGAGACTGTTGCTATGTTGGACTGTTGCTATGGAGGAGTCTCTTGCCCTCTCATTGAGATGGACGACTGTAGCCTAACCACAGGGAGGAGCCCTTTCTCTCCTCTTCCTGTGTGATGCTTCCCGATGAGTCCAACCTGAGGGAGCCAGTGGGGGGTTCTTTTTTTTTTTTTTTCCTTTTTTTTTTCTCTCTCTCTCTCTCTCTTTTTTTTTTTTTTCCACAATCCTAAAAATAACCCTGCTCATACTGCGAATGAAGAAGACCGACCAAGTTCAAGAACTGACCACATCAATCTGCACAGTAACGCGGCAGACATCCCCGCGGGCCCTCAACAGCTGAAAACTCTCAAAAAATACGGCATCTAAAGCGATATATTTACATAGTTACGTCAGCGCCGACGCGAATCCGCTAGTTCCCGCGCTCTCATGCGGTTCAGACGACGCCCTGCTCGGTGGAATCTCCACCGCTGTCCTCCCCGATGTTTGCGGGTTTTGCGCGGGGAAGCCGAAAGCACGCCAGACCACGCTTTCATCACATGCAACTGCGACGGGAGAATCGTTTGGGTGGCTGCGCTGCGCGAAATCCCAAACTGTATTTGTCTAATTTCCAATCAAAAGACGCAATCGCCCGTGAGACGGGCGTAATTGTTTTGAGACAGTGCACCCTGATTATTACATTACATCTTATCTCCAAAAAAAAAAAAAAAAAAAAAAATCCTTACTCATAAATTTGCACTCGTTGCATGGGCAGATGCTTCAGCTTATTACATTAAAAACACTTCATAGGTTTTGAAATGGCATTTTTTTTCCCCCAGTGCTCCGCCGCCAATGCGGTGAACCTTCGAGGCAGCTGAAGAATTTCACAATTAAATTTGAGTGGGAGCGGCGGCGATGATAATATTGACGATGTCGAATGTTAAAAGCATGAGTCACCGTCTGTGGCTGCGAGGAGGGCGAGCTTCAGGAAAGAGGCGCTTTCCGAACTTTCTTTCTTTTTTTTTTTTCCCTTGTGACAACAGTAGGTAGGATTTATTAACTATGAGAGCTGGAGGATGTGTATGTTTGAAGGGATGCGCACGTGTAGCAGGTGGAGCCATCCTCATTGCCCCTGACTAAATTTATCCAGCGGGTGCTGAGCACACACAAAATCGACCGGCCACATATTTATTTTCCATTCGCACAATTTGCCACCGCGCTTGTTACTTGTGCGGGAACTCCGGCCCGTATCCCAACGACCATATTTGCGCGGAGCGGAGAGCCTCTGGATTGTCCGAGTCTGTGCAAACACGTGCATGTGGGAAGCGCGGCCGGCAGGACAGCGCGACGCCAGTTAATGAAGGCTCGTTGTTGACTTTTGCGGGCAAATACGATTTCAGCAAGTGCGATGAAATCCACTCAGCCGTGACTGCATCCGACTATTTTGCCTTTAATTAATTTGTTTGTTATTGTTGCTTCTTTTTTTTTTTCCAAATTAAAACGGTAAATTAACCCCCCCACCCTCCCCCTGAAAAAATAATCACTCTATTAAAGCACCAGCTGCCCAAAACTAAAGATGGTGACATTTTTTTTTTTTTAATGATCATATGAAAGAGTAAAGCAGTACATCTTCAGTGCAGCTGTTTTCGCCGCGCATAAAGCGAAAGGGCTCTGCTAATGGTGCAGGAGGAGACGATGCACATTTCATAATAAGGCAGCGGCGGTGGAGCATTGCAGCACTGCCTCTCCGGAGCCCCGCGAACGGGGAGCATCTCAGTCCCAGCTGCCAATAACCCACTGTTGCACTTTGGCTCGGCTGCTGTGCTCAGAGATCAGGCCTGCGAGGACACATTCAGCATCCCAGCGTCACCTCCCTGCAGCAGCAGCTGCTCGCGCGGGGCTGGCGATAATGCCCCTCTAGAGTGAAACCAGCGCCGTCAAGCCGGTCCTCCACTCTACATGGGAAATAACCAGAAAAAAGGGGCTTTAAGCCGCTATTGCGCGTTTAACACTCAGTTTCCCTCCAGCCGCGTTAACGCCTGCCGGTGCTGTGCTTAAGTCCTAGATTCCTCTCAGAGCGGCAGCTGGCGGCTGATGCTCGCTGTATGAACCGCCCGAGTGTGCTTCGCCCAAAACAGGGCCGGAATACAGATGAGCCCCTCGGATAAACCCGTAAAGATATTCCCATTTGTTCCCTTGGGATAATGCGCGCTTCCCCCCCGTTGCAGAAGCCACACCTGCTTCGGGTGCCTTTGTGCCTGGGTCCATTTGTCTTTGGGAGTCAGGCCTCTTCTGCTTGGTTTTTCCTTCCTCGGCCATTACACGGCCACTTCTGTTGCTCTTTACCCTCCTCCAGTTCCCTCCCCCTGTTCTCCATTGTTGCCCGGCGCCGTCTCCTCCAGCCCCCGTGATTCGTCTTTGGAGGAGATTCCTCTCTCTGGCCTGCGACGGGGGTCATCTGCTTTCTCCCCCGTGTTTCCACAGGCGGGCCATCGCTCAGCGCCGCCACGGGGACGACAGACAGTTACCGATACCTCACGCCGGCGCGACAGCCCTCGCCGGCCATACAAAGAGCTACTGTGCTGTGTTAGCAACAATGGACTTGAGAGGCCCGGAGTAGGTTTGTGCTCCTAAACAGTGCTGTGCCTGAAAAAGTGACAATAAAAGCCCTTTACGACTTGCTCCCTTATATGCAGCACTCTGGAGTTGAGCAGCGGCTGGCCCGACACCCGCAAGTGCACACTCTCTGTGCCAGCCCGGGGTTAGCATCGCTAACTCCCTGATGGCGCCACCTCAGTGCAAGAATTCCCGTGGTATTTACACAGATACATACGTTAGAACATGATGCAAATGCATGCAAGGACAGAGAAGCTAGTTTCTCATATTGTGCCTCGACAAATCTGGCTCAAATCAATCGCTGATGCTAATAAATAGTTGATCATCCACCAGGTCTTTTAACTTGAGACAGACATTTTACTTTTAAGAATACAAGAGATGCAATGATGCAATGTTTGAAATAACAATTTGGCAAATAACCAGTGCTATTTACGTTTTATGCGTATCTCCCCCTTTTTTACCCTGCTACAAAATAACACCAAACTGTTGTAAAGTATTTCAGCCCTTCATTGATCTGAAATTTTAATATATAACTTTCTCACACATCAACACGTGCTGTAAATGCTGGAAACTGCCCCCTTGAATATCATTTTATTTGCCGATAGACTAATGAAAGTCAACAAGGTGAAAGTTACGGCAATGTCTAATGATATTTGGCCAATATAGCAAGGGATTAGCGAATGAGCCACGATTTATGCTAACATTCGACCTGCACCGCCCACTGACTTTGCATACAAACAATCAAATTACGACATGACAGCAGTCGTGTGGTGGCGAAGAGTCGGAACGGAGCAAAAAGAGGAGCAACTGGACCTGTACTGGTTGGCCGGGCCAGGCACACTCCCCTTCCAGCTGAATGCTAATACTCCTCGGCGTGTTTGATAAGTTCATATCGATTGGGCTGAATTGCAGTGACTTATAATAACTGTAATAACTCATAATCTAGATCACAAAACCCGAACTGCCAGGCAAAGAATATCCATGCAGGTGCTTTGTTGGACGTGCTCTTAATTCATTTGTCATTCATTCCGAAAATGGCCGGTAATCCAACACAAGGGAGCGTTTGGCGCCTGGCGCCAAGAGTTCTTCCCCGTTTGTCGGCCGCCTTTCAAAACGAGAGCCCAACAATTAATCTCATTTTAGGTCCCGTTTTTTTTGGGTCCCCGCAGCGTCCTCCATTCAAACGTGGCGGCCCATTGTTCCCGCGAGTATTACGGGGCCACATCCAGCCACAGGTCAAGGCCCTCGAAACGAGTGAGAGCCCGCGGCGCGCGCGGACCCCGGTCATTACGGACGCCCGTAGATATCTATGATAGGTCGCGGCAGCACACTGCACCGCCTGCTGCGTTGAGTGGAGTGGATTAGAGGGGCTGACGGAGCCGACACTTGGTGCGACTGCTGGAGCCCAACCACGAAACCGTTATTATAAAAGACATTTTGACAGGTGTGCATTATGGCTCACAACAGCTCCAATGCCATTAAGGGCACTGTCATCGCCTCCTCGGTTAATTACTCTTGATGTGCCGCGCAACTTTCCCGCGCACTATCAGCCTGATTTCCTTTCACTCGGATATTAAACAGTGAATTTGAACCAAAAACTCCAAAAGAACATTTTTTTTTTTTAATATACGCTGCTGTCTTTAATTAAAAAAAAACGAAAGAGATAATGTTCCTCTTATTTCAGTGTAAAATGGGATCTGACATGTTTTTTTGGAGCTTTGAAATGTTTTCTACGAAATGTCTGTTCATTAATGAGAGAAAAAAATATATATCCTGTTTCTACTTGGAACGGCAACATAACAATGCGGCGTCTATTGCACTCTTCTAGATGGCTTCATTACACCTCAGCTGTGTTTTTCACATCAGCATGAAAAGACAACAGCAAAGTTTTTGAAGCCGCGATCAGAGATGCGGTTATCAGGCGAGCTGATTTATCACAAAGGCTCGCCGGCGCATTTGTACGGGAGCCAAAATCGCTGTTTTTCTGACACACAAACAGATTTCACCTCTTTCATCCTCTGTTACGTTACCCATTAATTGGGCTCTGCCCCCTGTCCTCCTCCCTTCATCGCTCCTCTTCACCCCACTATACAAAACCGCTATGGGAGGGAGGTGGCATGTTGGCCATAGCAGAGAGGCCCACATCTCTATAGGTTGGGATAAATCAGCACTCATCAGGGTCTTAAACTGCGACGGTTAAATAGAGGTGGCCTGTCGGTGTGTTTTGTAGTCGCCCCCCTTCCCCCTAAACCCCTACCAAGCCACAAGAGGATCTGGGCCAGCACTCAAGCCCACGTCCAAGTAACCAAGTCCAGCTCTTCACAATGGATCCCAGCCTCCAGGGCAGCCTCTCTGGAGGGCTGCAGAGGAGATGGCTTATTATAGCACACAGGCGTCTACACATTGGGGTTCCCCCCATTTGCTACCTCCTGTTAATTCATTTCCATTTGCAGTGTGTGTGTGTGTGTGTGTGTGCGTGCGTATGCCAGGGGACGTGGCAGCGGAAGGAAGAGGCAGAGACAAAAGTGAATGCGAGATAAAGAGGTGGAGGCTGCGATGAGTGTGTTTATGAGAGAATAGAACAACAACATTGGAGTGATGAGGAAGAAAAAGAGACGACCCCAGAACCAGTTTGTTGGCAGTCCTACTTTGCCAAAAAAAAAAAAAAAAAAAAAAAAAAAGGGGGGGGGGGGGTGGGGGGGGTTTGGCCCTCTATTCAGGACGTGCCACCGAGTGGTTTGTTCCCACAGCCGAACACAACCACAGCCAGAAGCACCGCCGAGGCAGAGGCCTTTCTGCCTCTGAAGACAAAAAAAAAAAAGGCAGAAATGCCTCTGTTGTTTTTCTTTTTTTCCAACTACATTCTTTTCAAGTCTCTCACAAGCTCTCGTTTGAACGGGCCACCTTAACTTCTTGTTCGACAGCCATGAATAACAGGCCTTTTGATCCAGTGAAGAAACAAGAATATTGTTAAAGTGATTATGCGCTAAACTTTTCAGAGTATTATTGTGGCCATGGTGCTCTTTCTTTTTTTTCTTTTTGAATTTTTGAAAAGATTTGTGGTATGGCTTATTTGCAGCACCGAAGGGATGTTTCTTATTTTATTTGAAACTTTTTTTTTTTTCTTCGGGTTAAACAAACACAGAAATGTGTTATTTTTCTCAGTGTCAAAAGTGAGAGACTACAGCTATTTAGAGGGAGGGCGGCGCACTGATAGAAGATCTGTATGTCTGGAAGCCTCGGAGAGGCATTTACAGTCGCGTCTCACTGTAGCGTTAGTGTCAAATATAAATAGCCTTATTCCCTATATCTCATTAATTCAACGCATAAACATACAGGCCCGCAGCTGAAAATATTAAGATGGCAGCCGTAGATTATGCATTATGACTCGCCAGAGGAATTAATGAAGACGGAAACGGATGTGCGCGGAATTGTAAAAAAAATAAATAAAACAAAGCTCGGATAGGAAAATGTGGGTGGGAAAAAAAAAAAAAGTTAATGAGTCACGAGAGATAACGATGGAGCATCCGCATTATTGGGGAGTTTCCAATCAAACGTTCCGTCTTCCTGAGATGCCACAGGTTAAGTTTTGAACTCACTGACATAAAAAAAAAAAAGAAAAAGAAAAAAAAAGAAGAGCACCAGAGTGCTCTCTAAAAGCTGGATCGGAAAGCTCCCAAAGTCTCTACACTTTTTATAAATGTCACTCTGCTAATGTACCTGCGTCACACACCCGAGCAGAGCGGTCTAAGAGCAGGCTGCCGTCCCTCGGACTCTGCTCATATTTGTTGGCCTCAGCCTGATAAGGTGGTGAACTCCGGTTCTGGCAAGTGCCGCCTTCCTCCTCTCCCCCCCCCGGGCCCCCAACTCGCGCGGTAAAGAGCTGGAATGTAAATGAACTGGCCGGGGCATTTAAATTTAAATTTAAGCCGTCGGGTTTCAGTGCGAACGTGCCGCGCGAGTTAATCTCGGCAGCAAGTCGGCGGGAAAATATCAATACTAGGGGTGTAACGGTTTTGAACCGAGCCGCTAGACCGCGGTTAAGAGGAGTTCGGTTTCGTGACTCGCTTTCTCATCTCGAACCGTGGTTTGGTCGCGCACGTCAAAATCACGAGGAGCAACCTCTCACGTGTGTTGATGGCGGACAAACCTGAACTAGCAGACCCCTCCAGCGGCTCTTCGGTCGTCCGTGTGGAGGCATTTTGGATTTCCAGTTGAGACCGCAGAGGCTGGCGGTCGCGTTGTTATCAAGACGCAAGTTGTTTGTCGTTTGTGTTCAGCGAAACCGTCTGTGGGAGCGAGGGGGTGACGCCTCAAACGTGCTAGCGCGTATGAAGAGACATCACGCCGACAGAGACCTCGCTCAGCCCGGCGCAGCAGCCACGACCCCGCGGCAACAGACGGATCTTCACCAAGCCTTCAAAAATGAAACTTGGTCCGAAATCAGAGCGAGCAAAAGCAATTACCAACGCTGTCGGGGTTTTTCATGGCGTTGGACATGCGTCTCTTTTCTGTTGTTGAAAAGCACCCATTAAAGCGACTGCTAAATGTCCGAACCGAAGTCTGAACCCAACTGCAACCTAAAAACCGAAAGGTGAAGCGAACCGCAGTTATGGTGAACCGATACACCCCTAATCAATACCGGCTGGCACGTGCGGGGACGCAATCGCGGGTGTGATTCGGATGCGTTGTTTGTTGGGTTCGAGTTAATTTTGCATTGGCTAAGCTGAACCCCAGCTTTCATCCGTAATCAAAACTTTGCGTTTTCGTCCTGTTTCTTCCCTTTTTCGGCGCAAATTCTGAGCATGAATGGAAAAAAAAACAACAGTTTTCATCAATGTCCTGTTTGTAAGAGCAGCTCGCTAATTTTGGCCCCGTGCAGCTTTTTGAGGGTTGCCTGGCTCTCTCTACACTCACTCAGCTGTTTGATATTTAGCTCCTTTCTGGTCATATCAGATGTCCCGATTAAATCAAATGTGGCCAGGGCTTCAAATAATGACATAATGGGTAGAGTAATAAAAAAAAAAAAAATCTGTTAAGAGCCATGTTTGAGAGGACTGAAGTGTGGACTGTACATAATCTGGACAACAGGCTTCCGTTTCCTACCATCGTGCAAAAATGAAGCCAAAATAATAAGGAATCTGGCATGTTGATGTCATTCGGTTACAGAGTCTCTCCAGTATTTAAATGCAAGTGGTTTTACCATTAAACTCAATCGCGAGTGGTTATACCAATAAAATATTTTTTTTTTTCTGGTTTGAAATACAGTAACAACTATAGAAAGTTTGCCTATAATGTAAAAAAAACAACCTTCACCTGAAGACACAATCCATTTTTTTTTTTTATTACTCATTTGGCCGAAGTCCCACCCACCGCCCAGTCCGGGTTTATCGCCTGTACTGCATCCAGCCACCAGGGGGTGATCAAGATCTTTTGGCTCAAACCTCTGTGGCGCCGTCTTCAACTTAAGCTTCAGTAAAATCGTATCGCCAAAACGTCGCCAATTGAATAAAATAGCTTGTGAATAAAGTTTCAGTGGTTTTTTTTTAAGGGCGGCAACAGCGATCCGCGCATTCCAATCCACCTGTGCTCCCGGCAGTCAGGTATATATGCCTTTACTCAGGGAACGCCGTACGGAGAAGAAAAGGGATGACGATTCTAAGGGCCCCAGAAAATAATAGAACATTAGTCATTTTTTTTAATGAAAATTATCAACCTATTGCCATAAAAAATGTTTGCTTCACGAGGCGCTTATAAAAATATTTGTTTCTTCGCACAGGTTTTTGGCAAAATCCAGCCTTTTATATCAAAAGATGTGTGCAATTACAGGAGGGAATGTTATTATTTTACCCACCATTACTTTTATAATAATACACTATCATTACATCCCACATAAAATGATCCATAGAAAAAAACAAAACAAAAACAAACCTGCATCGCTCATTGGCAGTTTTGGTCACGGTGCTATTTTGAGCGCTATGAGGGAGACATTATCAAGTGCGTCATTGCATTCTACAGATCCAGGACCATGTGGAGGTGCATTCAAGTGGTGGGACCCAAAAGTGATATTTTTTTTCCCCCCATGGGGCCCCTCATCCCTGACGGCACCCCTGCCTTTGCTTGTATCGCATCCATTCCGAATGCCGGCGTCTGCGGGCCTGCAGAGGTTTGACCACTTTGAGGAGAGATTTGCTTGTTCGAGACAGAATTAACGGCATAAAGTGCCACTTCAAGATTAATCAGGATTTTTTCTTTTTTTTCTTCCAGAAACTGTGAATCATACAAAGCCACGATAGCGGAGTATTGAAAATTGAAGCTGGCGCGTGAAATGCGCACGGGAAAACGGCGAATTGAGACATGTTTGCTCTTTCTAAACCCGTCCCCACGTAGGATTTTCAGCAAACATCGGCGCTGCAGCACCGCGGAATCCACCGAGACGCGACGCTTCTGGGGTTCTCGCGGCGTGGCGGTCGCCCCTAACAAGGCCGCGACTCCTCTGTTTACCAGGGCTGGGGAGGTGCTTGACCTTGGTATTTTTTTTTTTTTCCGCGAGGCACACTCAGAGAGATTTCCTGATGAGAAGCCGGGCGACGGCGTGACCCCGCGGGTCAGCGGCCGCGAGCGAGCCGGATGGATGTTTGTTAGGGCTGCCACGCTGGGTTTGTTTTTCCGAAGGGACTCGATGAAA
>CAAKHG010027892.1:0-16919 GCA_901007715.1 Dactylopterus volitans | reverse complement strand
CTCCAGATGTTTTCTGCAGCTGCTCGACCCCCTGATTTGTGCGCACTTGTGTTTGTGTATATGCATTTACATTTATTAGGGATTTTGCAGCTAATCCAAATTCTTCCGATTTGCTGCCTGCACCAGCTGATCTTCATTTATAAACATCAGCGAATAAACTGCAACACATTTCCTTCTGCTCACCCATCTGTAAAACCAAACTATTCAAGCAGATTCAAGCAGTCCAGATCTGGTTTTTAAATAAGCGGTTTTTGATCTATGCATTTAAAAATTTGAAAGGATATATGGACAATGTAGCACAATGTGCGGATAGAAGTGCAATTGATCATTGATCCACATTGATTTCTTGAGCTGTGATTGGATGGAACCGTAACCAGTGCTTTGTTTCCTCAGAGGACTCATTTCTCTGAACACAAGCGTCAGCTACCTGATCGAGCCTGTTCCTGCTTCCATGGATGCACAGCAGCACGCTGTGTTCAGAGCCGAGAGTCTCAATCTAACCGGAGGTAAATGCCCGCATCACCATAGCAACAAGGAGCAGGAGGATGGGCTGGATCACTTTGTCCGTGGGATGATGTCACCTCATAGGGCAAGGGTATGTCCAGACAGTGTGAACAATTTAAAGTGAGAATATTACACAAAAACAATCACCCTCTTAAATGAAACTATTCTATCTACTCCGTTATCAGGAACAACGGGACCTGAGTCAAAACATGAAGTATGTGGAACTGCTGCTGGTGGCAGATAAGGCTGAGGTGAGGACATGGCTGTGCAAATGTGTATATTTGGCTTTAACATGAACCCGGACCGTCTTGTCAGGATACGATACCATAGGTAAACATAAACGCTCGACGGTATTTTAATGAACCTAAACATAGAAAACAAACTCAGCTAGCTGAGATGCCTACAAAGCTTTCATTCACATCCTGTTTCTTTTTTGAAGCCAAAAAAAGTCCTTTTTTGTCGTTTTCGAGGATGTAAACAGAATCAGGGTGTATCTATTACTGTTGAACATGTGGTTTGTGTGGCTTGCAGTTTGAGAAGCATGAGAGCAGTCTCGAGAAGACCAAACTGAAACTACTGGAAGCAGCCAACTTGGTTGACAAGGTACCTTCTGGTGTGAATTTCAGAAACCACAATCAGACACTAAAGTCCATCATGCCTCCATCTTATCAATGACTGCTGCTTTCTGTTTCCGCTACTGTTCCTGTGTCTGTCCCCTCGCGCAGTACTACAAGGCTTTGAACATCCGCGTGGCATTGATCGGTCTGGAGGTGTGGACCAGCCAGGACATGATCAGCGTGTCTGACAATCCACACAGCACTCTGGCGGCTTTCCTGTCCTGGAGACGCAAGCAGCTCCGTGCACTCCCCAACGACAACGCTCAGCTCATCACGTTAGTATCGCTCAGTCACCACTTTCATCTTGCACTCACTCCTTTGTTTCTTTTCTTCCAACCTCCGTGGCCTGTGGGATGATCTCTCAACTGATTTCACTTTCATCGTGTGAGGTGACAACAGCAGGAGCTGCATTCCAGTAGACTGTTGTCCAGTTGCTGAAACTAATCAGAGGTGGCGTTTGTGTCTCCAGGGGGAAGTCATTCCAGGGCACCACCATTGGGCTGGCACCACTCAAAGCCATGTGTTCCGACTACCAGTCTGGTGGAGTTAACACGGTGAGAAACAAGTGTCTAAACAAATATAAATTAAGGCGCCTGTAATCTGGGAAACCATCAGCTATGTAATAGCCTTTAGGGGCAGCGGCCAAAACTCTCAGTGAAGCCAGCAGATATCTGAGCCAAGACTTCCTCTTCTGTTCCTCAGCTATAGTTTACAGGCTTAATGAGCAACTTGAGAGAGGCAAATGGAGTCGCTGTCAAGAGACGGCTTTGTTACAAAATGGCAGCATCATTAAATCGGGCTTTAAGTTGGACTTTTTTATGATTTCAGCCGTCATGATGGGATGACTGTATTCGTGTATCTAGTGGGAGATGTTTTTGACATAATGTACCGATCCTTTTCCCTCCAAGTCTTTAAGTAATCTATCAAATCTATCCCCGCAACTCTTATCTTTAACAGGACCACTCAAAGTCAGCTGTCGGTGTTGCCGCCACAATGGCGCATGAGATGGGCCATAACTTTGGCATGAGCCACGACAGCGCAGGCTGCTGCCAGGCGAGAGCTGACGACGGGGGCTGCATCATGGCTGCTGCTACAGGGTACAGCCACTAATGACTACAGCCCCTCTGGCCATCAAATGTATTATATTTATAATTAGGTGTGATTCTTATCAGTATGAAAAACATTAGACACAAAATATTATTTATTGTAAATAAATAAGTGTTTTATACATCTTAAAGCATGTCTGGAGGAGTTTGTTGTTTTGTTTTGGTTTTTTTTAACTAATACACAGGCGTGTTGTTTCATGTTTCAGGCACCCGTTTCCCCGGGTGTTTAACGCTTGCAACCTAAAGGAGCTGAAGAGCTATTTGAGCTCCGGAGGAGGGAAGTGCCTCTTCAATCTGCCAAACACCAGAGCCATGTATGGAGGGCAGCGCTGCGGCAATGGGTACCTGGAGGACGGAGAGGAATGTGACTGTGGAACGGAGGAGGTCGGTCCGTGTGTGTGTGTGTGTGTGTGTGTGTATCAGTATACAGTATACTCATCAGTATGTAATTGACCGGACTCACCTTTATGTGTTTTTACGCAGGAGTGTACCAGTCCCTGCTGTAATGCCCACAACTGCACTTTAAAAGCTGGAGCCGAGTGCGCCCACGGTGTCTGCTGTCACAACTGCAAGGTGCACATGTCAGAATCCTCCTCTAAGCTACTTTTCCAAATGCAGCTCTGCAGATACACTTTTTTTTCCCTTTTGTTTCGGCTTTTTTTCTTACACATCTCATCTCTTCATGTGAAGCTGAGGAGCCCTGGTGAGCTGTGTCGCGCTCCCTCAGGGCCATGTGACCTACCTGAGTATTGCGACGGAAAGGCAGAGTCCTGCCCTGCTAACTTCTATTTGGTGGACGGTACGTCGTGTGCAGGCGGGCAGGCGTACTGTTACACCGGCATGTGTCTCACTCTGGAGCAGCAGTGTCAGTCTCTCTGGGGACAAGGTAAAGCTTTAGTTAACGCATAAAGAAATATATATTTGTCATTTCGCAATAGACTTTGCCATGCAATTTGGGATTATGCCATGCTTGCGTTATGTCAGAATCAGAATGTTTTTCTTCGTGTAAATCTACATAGTTTGCTGTGGCTTCAGTGCCAGATCAGCTTTTTCTGACTACATGTTCTGAGAAGGTGTTTTTGCTTTATTTGGAGAATTTGAACTTCTTTTTTTTTCATTTCATTTCAGTAACAGAATTAGTCCCACCATTGTGTCACAGAGTTAAATCAGAGTTTCAGTATGACGTGAGATGTGTGTTTTAGGATCCGAGCATGTTGTGCAATTCTGAATGCACTGCAGCTGCAAATGTTGGCAGTGATATTTAAATATGGAACGGCTGATAATAATCGGCCCTTTTATAGAAGTAAAAACACAGGTGCAAGTGATGCTTGCTGAGTTTCTCATGGCTACTCTACTGTTGCATGTGTGCACACAGAATGGAGCCATTTATTGTGTTAACCCTTTTGCTTTTCATCCTGTGAAATACCCAAATGTCTACTGTGAAAATGGCTCAGCAAGACTGTGTGTTCTCTATAGATAACAGAAGTTTGACATCAACTCCATAAGATAGCACCCATAAAATGTCTGGATTCAATGTTCGATTGGTACGTGGTAAAATATTTAGGTGGACTAATTCAATTTGATTTTAAATTTGAGGTCATTTGCTGTCGTAGCAGAGGGCAGAGTCCTCAGTGGTCCCGAGGCTTAGGGGGTTGTTATTGGACGGTGTCCATATTCACAGTGAGAAAGTCCTGCAGAAGTCCTTTGTAGTTCCACAGGAGCCTTACAGAACAGTAAGGGATGCCATCTGCTCTCCATCAGGAGGTCCCACAACACACTGTGTATGCGTTTCTGTGTGTGTGTGTGTATGTGTGTGTGAAGTCATGTTGATGTGTTTCTATACAGATGGCCGCGCTGCCCCCGACCTGTGTTTTAAGAAGGTAAACGAAGCTGGGGACATGTATGGGAACTGTGGCAAAGATCTGTTTGGGAAATACAGGAGCTGTAAGGACAGGTGAGGACACACACACTACTGCTTTGTTTTTGCACGCTGACCAATTTAAAAAAAAACAAAAAACTAATGATGTCTTTAATCATGCCAGAGATGCCAAATGCGGGAAGATCCAGTGTTTAACTTCAGCTCCAAAGCCTATTGAGAACAATGCTGTTCGCATCGAGACCACAGTCAGTTTGGGCAGCAAGAAAGTTCAGTGCATGGGAACACATGTGTACAAACCTGGGCAGGGTGATGAGGAGGTGAATGGGGACACTCTGGACCCAGGCCTGGTCATGACGGGTACCAAGTGTGGGGAAGACTCGGTGAGACTCACACAAGATAGAAGATTGGCCAAACAGAAGGCATTATATAGCAGAAAACCACATTTCAATTGTTGTTGTTTGCAAACTCTGTGACTCCAAAAATTCTCATTTCTCAATCGCATTTCTGGAATCCCCTCTCAGACTCTTTTCTCACGCCCTAACTTCCATTAACAGATTTGCTTTAATGGAGAGTGCCGCAATGCATCTTTTCTCAGGGCTGATGACTGCAATGCCAAGTGCCATGGGCATGGGGTGAGTGCTGGAGGAAGGATGCTGGAAAGATTAATTTCTTATGAGCCTCAGGAAAGATTTGGCTGCCAGCCCGATATTATGGAAAGTTTACAACCTTGGCATGAAAAAGAAGACATATAATAAGTTGAAAGTACTCCTGTACGAAAAAGGTCTTGAAGGAAATCCTCATGCAGGCATGGTACTTGTTCATGGGCTCTTCTCTTCTCAGAGAGAAGTGTACAGTTGTTGTCCTAATGTGTCATTCATCTGCGCAGATGCATGATGCCTATCAAAAGTTTTAGAAAAGAAGCTTTGCTTTCTTTCTCTCCAGCTGTGCAACAACAACCATAACTGCCACTGTGACGCTGGCTGGGCTCCTCCTCTGTGCGACCATGGGGGGTCGGGTGGGAGTTTGGACAGCGGTCCTGTCATGAGCAACAGTGAGACTTCTCTGAAATGTCTAAGTGTATACAGACATAATTTGTCTGACATGACACTACTCTGACTCTTGTCTGTCTTCACATTCCAACAGACGGTCTCCTTCCACTCCTGCTGGTCCTCCCTCTCGTTCTCTTTGCGGGTTTGGCTGCTGTTGGGCTCTGGTGTTGCTACAGACATAAACTTCACCCGCTTAAAACATCCGCTGCACCTCCTGCACCTAGGTATCTTGTTCAGAGGCTCCTCACAGGCTTTGTACTTTTGCTTGACACCCCGTTTGGTGTAGTTCTCTAAATAAAGGGTCTGTACTTTTGTGTGGATCTGTGTTAACCCTCAGTTGCTCAGTCCCCACTGAAGCTAAGCCCTTGAGTCCTGAAAACCACATGAATGGTCACGCCAACCCAACGTTCTTGTTGAAGAAGCAGGACTCTGATCATCTGGTAAAGAATCCCACTCCTTTACTGCTTAGAACACAGCACGATTATACAATGCAATTAGACTTGTTTTAGAATATCAGAGCACATTGCTGAAGTCTAGCTCCTCCACAGGGGAAGTCCTCTCCTCGTCCAAGCCCGTCCTGCCCGACTCGCTCCAGACAAGCCATAGTGCGTCCAGCTGTGAAGCCACCTCCCATACCCGCGTATGCTGCAGAGCAGAGTGACCCTCAAACCCAAAACCTGCCAGAAAAGTCTGCCCAGAGACAACCCCCGCCTCAAACAAGCAACGCTTTTAAATCTGCACAGCCGGCCAAGCAGAAACCAAAACAGGCTCCTGTGCAGGCTTCAGGAACCTTGACCTATCCGAATCCCAAAACTCACCCACTGCCTTCAACAAAACCCAGACCAGACCCTCCCAGCAGACCTCCGCCACCTTGTCCAGTCAGCAGACCGCCAGCGGTGAATTGTTTTTTTTTGTAGGAAATTTTGTAAAATGTAATGTCAGGGAGCTGAATGTGACATGTCCTTCATGTGGTTCCTGTGCAGGATCAGCAACAAGTGAAAGGTCCGCTGGTCAACGCTGATGCCCTGCTGAGAGGAAAAGCTGCTCTGGCTCCATCTGCTGGAAGCAAGAAGCCAAACAGGTCATTTTCTTAGAGACATTTTCTAAAGCAATTTTTATGCAATCTCCTCACCCGCCTCTTATTTGTGCCCTGCTTCTTTTAGATCTTAAACCAACAGCTCAGGGAGACATGGAAGACCACTAACATCAAATCACAGACTGCCTCAATATGTCTTTTTGAATATGAGCCTCTGGTCTACAAACAGTTGCATTTTGGGATACGATTGACGCTCAAAACCCGTTCTGTGTTTTGCAGTATCTGTGCTCTGATGACCATTAAGGGAAACTGGTAGAACAACAGCAACTTGCAGAGCATATATTAACATTTTGTCCAAGATTCAGGCTGAATTTTATAAATGATGTGTCTGCTTTATCCACCTTGAACAGCCATTACATAATGTTGGAAGACATGTGAAATAGTTTGTGTGCGTGAGCAGTGTTTGCAGGCGTATTTATTCACAAAGCAAAGAGAAAATGAATGTTTACAGTATAGTCTGTCTACTAAATATGGTGCCTCTGAAAGAGCATCAGCTGTAAAGGAATATCTTATATTAAGAAATAAATGCCAAAAGAAGTGCTTGGGCTTCTTATGAGTGAATAATGATGGGACTTTAACTGGACAAATGGGGACCAGTAAAACCCTACATGCATGTTCTGAGTATATGCTTGTGATGAAAGACAGTTGTCTGAAATGTAGCAGATGATTTCCTTTTTTTTTACTGTTGTTTTTAATGTGTTTTTTTTTTAAATCTGATTGTGTGCACTTTTTATTTCTTTCTCTACCCTCGCGTCTCTGTAGTGTCAAGCGTCATTTGTAGACAAAATATACTTTAAAACATGGTTATGTCCATCTATTAATCGTCACCTTTCAAGCCTACAGACGGTGAGCCTGTGATGCATTTAAGTGTGATCCCTTCCTTCACTCGGTGAACAAGTCAAATTTTGTCATATAATTTGATATTCCATTACTTGTTTTATTTTAGATGTGTCTTGAGCCTTCTTGAGTTGCACCATCAAGTGGATTTGCAGTCAGATCTTGAATGTGCCGTAAATTAATGATTCTGTGTATTTAAACAGTTGGTTCAGACTTCCCTCATGAACTACATGTACAGAAACAATGACTGCAGGTTATTCAACAGTGGCAACTCTTCCATTATTTTAAGGTACTGTTAAATTTTTTTGGTCCAGTTGTAATGTGAGCACTCGAGGAAATACAGCTGCCATGGTTTATCTTCTTGGAAGAGCTATGCAAACTCAGGCACTGTGCAGCATTGACTCTTCAACTGGAATTTCAATAAAGATATTATACATTTTAACCAGTTGTGTTTTAAATGCCTGTGCTATTGTTCATACCAAAGTTGAAGAGAAAATATCAAGTGTTTTGTATTAGTTCAGTCTTGTTGGCAACAATGCCTCCTAGAGCCAAGCGGGATTGATTGAACTCTTCCTACAGCTACATCAACTCCTCAATTCTGGACTGTTATTAACTCTCCTCTTTCACAATCACACATTCATTAAATGTTTCCTCACTACACTAAGTTTTGGTTGAAAAGTTGCATGCTTGGTAACTATAGGATAAATAACATAAATGTGCATTATGTGTGTGAACACTTATCCCGCAACGATCACGTTAGAGTTTGCAGTGTGGAATTTGTGTTCCGTGTAGCACATATAGACCAGTAGTCTTCATGTAAATGTCATGGTCAAGTTAACCAGCAATCAAGATGGATGCACACTTTCCAGTGACTCATTGTGTCAATTGATGGAATGATTCTGAAAATGAAAAGTGCCGTCACGAGGACCACGACGATTGAGAAAACTCAATCTGCTAGAGAACATTTGATGATCCATTCCGAAGCTGCAAAAGAAGTAAGTAAGCAGTTTATACTGAAGGAGCAACAGGGTCAGTCATCACTTGACTGAATTAGAGTGAAATTCTCAAATAGCTACAATAAAGATAAAGAAATTATGTTAAAAAAAAAAAAAAAAAACTGAACACTGATGTCATGTGTCTTCAGTTGAGTTGATCAGGACTCTGACAGTACTGATCAGTGGGGTGGTTTTCAGAAAGGGAAACTCATTGAGTTTATTTTGTCTGAGTCAAAGTTCATCTTTCAAAGTATATTGCTTCGAAGAATAATTTTTGAAAATTTGTCTCCGTATGCAAACCAGTCGATCTTCAGTCAACTTTTGCTGCAAAGCACCTTTCATATCAAACTGCAGTTCAAAGTGCTGCGCAGGTGAGTGACACAATGCAGGACTAAAAGAGTTTAGAGACTAGCGAATATTACTTGAAAATAATAATAATGAAAAAAAATTACTATTAATGTGTAACAAGCAATAAAATGAGAATAAAATTGTAAAATACTACATAAGTATCCCAAGAATACAATCTGAATCATAATGATCAGCAGTAAAATGCTAACGCAAGTGGTGAAGATTACGCTTAAAATATCAGTCTAATAAAGTACTGCATAAAAGTCATGAATATAAAATTTAGTTTAAGATATCAATTTTTCTGCAGCTGCATCACCAGATGTTTTGCTTGTGCTTCGTGTAACAGCCAAGAGACAATTTGAAAATAGTCTTGGTTCTTGCCCTGCATTTATTTACTTCATATCACCTCATGGATGATCATCAATATGGGTGATTCAGCTGCTACAAAATGGTGTCTGCTTTGAAAACTGCTCTTGTCCTTCCTTCTCCACTTTTGTGAACATTAATTATGGGAGTGGTGGCGATTGTTATTACTGGACGCATTTACGCTCATGTGCTGGGAAGCAACAATGTTCCTCGGTGTGTGATCGTTATTGGAACATTGGACCTGAACTTCAGCGTCAAACGGGTGGCGTCCGCCCCTACAGCGACTCTCCACAACAATTGGTAGTGTAGCTGTGGGCTTAAATGGCAGCCTTCTTAGTGGTGCCAGAAATGCTGGAAGGTGCCTGACCTTTACTCAGATGAAAGCTCTCTGATTTATTCTAATCAAAAGACTGCTAAATACCAAGGTCAGACCCCCCTGACCCAACCTTCCTCTAGCACTGTCACTCTCTCCTATCTCTGTCACTCTCTCTCTCTCTATCTGTCTGTGTCCCTGTCGCTCTCTCTCTCTCGCACAGCTAACTCGAGAGCCAGTTGATCCTCCACAGGGCGAAACGGGAGGTGAAGGTGAGCAACTCTGAGGGGGACGTGCCATTGGCATGCAAGGGTTTTAGCATGAGATTTAATTGCAGTCAGCCTCTCCTGCTGAGCACAATTAGCGTTAGCAAGCATGTCACTTCCATGTGGAGTTTCATTTATTAGAGATGATGATTGGCTGAGGGATGAAACGCAGCAGTGACACCCCCGCCTCCATTCGCAGCGGGAGGGGGGACACAGCCAGGAGGGCAGTAAAGAGAGGATCTCACCTGCTGGAAGCTCCCCCGACTTGTATAATGACCTAATTAAGCCTGGCTTGTTTTTCCACTTGTGATGCTGATTATTTCGCCTTTTCCTGCACATTTTCTCACAATCATTCCCTGATTTCCTCTTTATACTGAACTCCATTACCAGCCTCTTCATGAGTACTTAACACTGATGGAGGTATCTTGTTTTAAATTGAAATATTCTGCAGAAAAACACTTTAAAAATCAATCATCAGCACTAACAAGGTTGACAATAGGGCAAATGCCGGCAATAGCTAAGATTAGAATGGTCTGAAATGACTTATTTCTTACTACCTATTTATTAGTGGTGGTGTGGGAAGTCCAGGTCTGCTTTATTTTGTAAAATTAAGCAATGTAATTTGCATTCTTCAAAAAAGGTGATTAGTCACTTTGACCTGATGAAGCCCGGCTGTTAAAGGCCCAGCATTTATTCCGTCCATCATTCTCCATTTATGATCTGCGTGAGGCTACGTTGATGATTGTGAGATCACCAAACCCAGCACGAGAATGGTAGCGTGAAACTCTGTATTTGCCACCATTCCTCCATATTTTCTTAGTTACCTTCATTGTATCTGAAGTCTCGCCAATGAAATGTAGCGTCTACAGTTGCTTCCCAGTGCCACACGACGTCTGAGCATGTTTAATGTGTTTTAGAGGAAACAAACTGGTATGAAGTAGAAAATGTAATTAATATGGGTGAGACGGCTACAGAAACATGGACAAGTAGTGTCCTTGGGAGGTTTCATTGACATGACGCTCCCAAATGGCTACTGGCATTACCTGCCAGTAGAGTTAGAATAGAATTAGGATTTATTTTTTTTTGTGATGTTTTTTTTTTTGTTCGAAATCCCACAATATCCCAGAATCATTCAATAGCAATGTGCTTTTACTGATGGCAGAGGTGCGACAATGTCATTGGTTTTGGTGGCTCGTATTTTTGCAGGTGTCAGGTCACAGCTTATGTTAAGTCTTGTCAATAATGGTCTTTATGAAGAGGCATGGTATAAGTGCCTGTCTAACAAAATTGTTGGCTGATTTATTTGATTTGATCAAAAAGTATGGCAACAATTCCAGAGCGTGGGTCACGTATAGTGCGTTTCAGGTAGTGAAGCGCTTGACGAGTAGGTCGTCATAGAGTTATGACAATGCCATTTGCTGGTAAATGTTACACCTCGGCTTGTAATATGAACATTTCAATAACGACAAATGAAGAGAAGTCTTTCAAGTCACGATGTCTCGGGTCAAGAGACTCACCAACTCCCAAGTCTTTTATTTTTAGACAAGTCAAGTCCCAAGTCATCAAACAATGATTCAAGCTCTGACTGATTGTGAAATGAGGGTGACACAAACAAATGAGACAGCAGATGACTATGCTATAATTCAGTTGACCAAAAGGTGAAATTTCACGCATGCGGCTGTACTGTCTCATTACTTTGCCAGTAAATGCCAGAGTCACGTGTCAGAGTCGCAGTTGCTGTCTTTTTGGTTGGTGTCATTGTGTCATTTTAGCCATCAATATTCACATTTACTATTGTTGTAGAGGTACCGTTAATCAATTCTGTCTTCATGCAGTCCAACATGCCTTCTTGCCTTCAGTGTTTATGGCCCGGTCACTTCCCCCGAGACCGATGATGGGTTATATAGTTAAGTGTTGCTCTGATTGAGGTGCTTGCCTCTGGCAATAAAGGTCACCATAAATAATTAATGAGAAGAAAATGTCATAAGGCAGTGTGGAAGCAAAAGAGGTGCAAGTTAACTATGGGATAAAATTCTAAATTTCCTGTGGTTCTCATATTTATTTTTATAATATGGACATCACAATGCAATTAACCTTTGTTAGTAATGACAATGAAATTTGTATCGCAGGTATGTTGGTGCTCTGCTGTTGCAGCGCACATGTAAATCAATCACAGATCAGGTCAGTGATTTCTTCTTATGTTGTTTATTCCTTTAATAGAGGTTTTGACCCATCGTGTATTCAGACCGGGGCTGAGGGGAAACACTACTCCAACAGAGGAGAGTCCACTCAAATGACTCCATCTGAGTTTAGAGAAAAAGCCCTTTAGCTCTAATTAGAGCCCTCAGCTAGACTAATGAATGCCCTTATGAAAATGTATTTAATGACTTGATGTCAGCAGGAGACCATCCGCTTATGTCTGATCCATCTCATTACGAGGGAGCTGCATGTATGTGTGTGTATGACTGTGTGTGATTTCAAACGGACTAAAGGAAAAAAATAACCATACAGATGTTGTCGCTTTTCAAGTACAGTTTTTTTTTTTTTTTTTTAAACAGACAAGACACTCATATTTCCCGCAAGCAGCAGATGTCAGAGTTATCTTTATTGTAAGCACTGGTCATTTAAATACACAGTGATTGCAAATGCACAGAATTAGACTGGAAACATGCTCTTTTACTTCCACACGGTTTAGTACAAAACACACAAACAGTATTTGAGGCTGAAATTTAGAAGATTCTGGCATCCCCGGTTTTTACAACACTATGTCCAAATACTGAGAAAACGGCGACTTACAATGTTCATCATTATATGGCGTACTGAAATTACATAAATCTACCATTCATATACTGAATTTACATTTCTTCAAATGACTGCTGCAAAAAGTAATCTAGTACTAATTCTCATGTTGCTCCTCTTCATTAAACAATATAAAGACATTATTGCAATTTTAATCATATACACATCTCTATTTGTGGTCCACACCAATTGTACTTCTTACCTTCGGGTAATATCATACACAGAGTTGACAGAATAGCAACAGACAGCAACTCAGCAGTCTTGCAGGGCCGATGGCTGTATTGAAGATCACACTGAGGATCTGCTGCTGTTATTTTTTCTCCTCTTTGCTTTGATGCTCCCATGGCACAGGATCATTTTCCTCCGTATGTGATCCGGTCTCCCTCTCATGCCAGAACTGCTCCACATCAGGCAAGACAATCCCATCTTTGAGGCTCCCCATGTCTACTTCTTTCCCTCCTCCTATGCCTGCACCTTGCTCCAGCTGAGGCTGAGCTTCTCTGCTGGGACCCTGGTTGGAGCGTGATCCAAGGCTGCCTTCTCCCCTCAGCTGGCCTGAGGTCTCTGGCCTGGGGCAAGGCGACTGCAGAGTGGTCGGAGTGTGAGGTCCAGGTTTTGTTTTGGGCGGAGGTTGTTTGCGCAGGGTGAGCCGCCTCCACAACCCACGGTAGCCCTCTCTGAATTCCTCAGAGAGGGAGAGCACAATGAGAGGGTTGACCAGCGACAGCGAGAAGGTGAGCAGCTGAGCCGAGAGCGTGAGGAGAAGAGGAGGAGATGAGATGAAGGGCTGAGCTCCTTCGCTTTCTTTCTCTGCTAAATGTTGCTCCCAAACCCAAACAACCCAATTTGGGAGCCAGAGGATCGCCATGGCAACAGTCAGGCTAAAGAGCATCAAGGTGAGCTTTCTGGATCTGATCTGTGTACGCAGATTCTGAATCTTACTGGAGCGACGCTGGCACTGGCCATAAGCCTTCCAGAAGTACATCAGGGCAACGCTTAGAGGGGCACAGTAGACCCCCAGTGGGAAAGCCTTGACATACACAGACATGAAATTCCGAGCTCCAGGAGGAACCATCAGCACACACCGCAGCCCATGGATCCCTCTGTGCAGCATGGTAAACAGCCAGTGAGGGATGGTCACTGAGCAGGCTGACAGCCAGATGAAGAAGAGCACCACCAGGATAGAGCCCAGGTGGATGCTCACCTGCTTAGTGGGGTTGGACACATAGCGGTAGCAGGCTTTGGCCATGACAGCCACCGTGAAGCTCTTGGCCACCATGCAGGACTGGAGAAACCAGTCGGCCGTCTTGCACACCACCCAACCCAGAGTCCAGCTGGTCTTGGAGTAGGAGGCAGCACGGAAAGGAACCGTGAACGCCAGGACCAGACCGTCTGCAAACATCAGGTTGAAGATGAGGGAGTTGATGAGAGACAGTTTGCCCCTGTGGGCGTTTGAGAACAAGATTACCATCGCGGTGAGATTACAAGCAACACCCAAGACACAGATGACGCCCAGAATGGCCGGCACCAGCACCCTCAGCTCCCCAGGATCCAGGTGTGGATATGAGCTGTGATCATTGAAAGACCACTCGTGTAAGGAGCTGTTCACCACAGTGGTGTTGTCCCCACTTAGCTTGTCCATCTCTTCCGAAAATACTGATGTGAAAAAAAACTGAGAGGAGGCAAAAAAATTATATAAATGTATTAGAGAAACATCTGAGTTGAGAATTTCCAAAACTGGAGGCGCTCTCTTCTCAAACAGGTGCTGAATCTAAAATAATCGCATCAGAGAATGTATCGATCGGCGATCTATGATCACAGTGGAGCTGCTGTACGTCTCCGGATTTATCCTGTGACACGATCAGGCAGCTTCTGCGGTAGGTTATAAAGATGCTGCTTGATTGACAGCTGGAGTCCCTGGCTGAAAAAATGTGCGTCAACTCGAGCCTCAGAGGGCCAATTAGGAAACAGTACGACATTCAAATGTGCTGGATTTCTAATGTGAGTAAATCATGAATTAGGTGGTATGACAGTAAGCTTTGCTTTACACTAGACAAGAGAGTTAAAAGGTTTATCCAGAATTTTTGGCAATAAAATTTTGTTGAAAGACAGAAAAAATAAATAAAATAGAACAGCTTTAACAATGAATTTGCTTTTAAAAAACAATATTAGAAGTTATAAGCAATTTGGGGCCAGTTAATATCTTTTAAATCTTTTTCCTTCCTCTGAAAATGATAAAACTGTCTATGAATTAGCATTTCACAGATGACAAAAATTAGGGAAACTGTATGAGCAGCCGATTATTTGAAATGAACCCTCACTTGTGTCCAGTTAAGGCATCGAAATCGGGTGTCCACCAGTTTTCCTTTACGTTTTAGACTTTGTCCAGACGAGGGCGCCCTCGCACCACAAGCGGCGCTGAGAAAAAGCGGGACAGAAAATATTTGACTCCCATTCGACAGCATATCAGAAGAGGTCCCATGATGCAGGATTTGAACTTGCACAACTTTATTTATTTTTTTTTTATTCAAAGAAAGTCCAGTAAGCAAGAAGACTGCATGGTAATTAATTGCATTTCAATACATTCTGAGCTATAAAAATTTTTTTGTTGTTGTTTCAATTAGAAGAGTCACAAAGGAGGTTGTTTAGAAGACATTACTGTTTAAAGGAACCACACTTATTAATTCCCTGAATTCACAGAGTTCATTTAGACCTTTTGCTGCTCGCTTACCTTCACAGCGGTTTGGCTTTTTACACAAATCTGAGACAAGCGAGGATGTCTAGAGCCAAGCACTAAAATCCAACCTGCCACTGTTCCATCATGTTACCCATCTTCAGCAAGAGGATGGACATGGACAGACAATCTGAAACCAAACATTTTTAAAGCACTGACACCCCTCCAGCCTCAACAGGTATCTCCGTTGCATAGTGCTTCAGATGATCTGTAGATGTTGAATTATCGATGTGCGGGCTGTTAGTTTCAGCAGGTTTAGACTCAACAAGTGCAGAATGAGCAATATGAGCATTTTGTTATGTTGAAAAGACTCAATTCAACAATAAAAAAAAAAAAAATTCAGCCATCTACAGATCATTTGCAGTACTATCCAAATGACTGGTAGTGATGACAGATTTTCATTTTTGAGCAGGATTTTGCAATTTAAAAAACAAAACAAAACAGTTTTAATGAAGCTCTCTCATGTGTCTCGCAAACTGACATCAGACTGCAACAATTTGTACACATCACAGCTCCAAAGTAGAAGGGCCCCTCCCCTGAGCTCACAAGCACATAGCCGGTGCTATTATGTAATCTTGACTACATTGCCTCAAGCACTTTTTTTCCACTTGGGAGCCTTTTTAACTTTTGTTTACAGGGTGAAAGTTGAAAAACAAAACAAAAAAATTCCTAAGTTTTTCATTTGAAACATTCACGCTTCTGCCTCAGTCCCTCGCCCCTCCCGCACCCACTACATCAAACCCCAACATACCAAAAGAAGGCACCACAGCTTCTAAACAGATTCATTGACCAAGAGAAGGACTTGATAAAACAACAGCATTAAATAAAACCATTGACACAGCCTGGAAGGCCTTCATTCACATTACAGACTACAGCGGTCTCAGCAGGGAGACAAAAGAACAAAATTGGTACTAAAAAGACTGACAGGCAGAGAAAACACTCTGGGGTCAGAGATGAACCATCTCCTCTCCTCTGTAGGAACTCTGCAGCAGCTTGCATTGTCCAAATGTCGCCTCAACTGGAGGGGTGATCACATGCACTTTAGCAAAGAGAGGGGGCACTGTTGCTACATGACAATGAGCCACCATCATGTAAGCTAGATTTGTGTCTGTGTGCTCTACATTTTTGTTCAGTGTGCCCACGTCCACCCTTGCCTTCAGGGTCCAGAGGGCTGCTGCTGCTACATGTCGTTTTCTCATGCAGCCACATCCTATTGTTGCATAAATGCACAGGATTCACGCCGGTAGTTGTCCGTGTGGCTAAATAAATTAAATCATCAAACTGAAGAAGGAAAGTTCTGTCTTGATTTCAGGGAACCCTTTTCTTCCAGGAAGTTTCCATTTCTCTTCATCCGAAAATTCATACGATGCCCGTTTCAGTCACTGGATACGTTCAAGTCCGGGAAATTCTGCACTTCCCCAGCAGTGCAATTCAGGACAGCAGCAACAAGACATAGCGAGAGTCGGAGTAAGATGTACTGTAGCTCCATCTCTCTCCATGTCTCTCTATCTCTCTCTCTCTCTCCTCCCTGTGCAGCCCCTTACATGTGGGGTCAAGGGTCAGCAGGGGAAGCTTGCCCTTTAGTTGACCTTGTCTTGAAAGATGTAGAGGTTGTTGGTGGCCGCTACAGCAATGATGTTCTCGTGCGGGTGCCACGTAGTGTGAAGGATCTTCTTGCTGAAGTCTAAGCTGTCGACGCTGATCTCATCTTTTCGACGTTTTCCACCTACACACACCTGGAGAGCAACAGGAGGGACACAGACGCACTAAGATGAGAGAGAATGCGGAATTTGCCAGGCAAAATTAACACTTACGTTTTTTTTTTTGTTTTTGTTTTTTTACAAATGTGGGCAGCAGAAAAAATACATGGACATGTTGCTAGTAAACAATGTCCTCAGTCTGGGCTTCAAGCATGAATAAACTATTCATAGTTTTCAGCATTTTGTAAAATTGGTCTCACATTTTTACAGGGAAATACATCTTAGCAGATTCACGAGTTAGACAGATTTC
>CAAKHG010027889.1:5988-18386 GCA_901007715.1 Dactylopterus volitans | reverse complement strand
ATTACTGGTTAACATATGAAAGCGACCCAGATGAACTGAGAGTGGATTGCTATGATTTTATGTGTGTGTGTGTGTGTGTGTGTGCGTGTGTTTAATCTACGGCCTGAGCATGTGTGTTTACAGTTCATTTTACTCTGTACTGAAACCAGGTATCCTCACACACACTTGTATGCGATGCACTAGTGTGATAGTTGGAGGTGGAGAAGTTCAGAAGTCGACATCCACGGGCAGACGAACATCCCCACCCTCAGTCTCTCCCCCAGTGGCGGTTGCTTCAACTCATTTCATTCGCGCACACACACTCACACACACACATCCTGTCGCTCTCTCTTTCCCTCATCCATGTCTCTTTCGTTCTTTCTTTGTGTCTGTCATTCCCCCTGTCTCTCTCTTTTTTTTTTCTTTTTTTTTGCGCTGTAACAAACGACGGCGCAGAATGGATGTCCCCTTCACTCGCACTGGCATAATGTGCAGATGAAAAATGAAGTGATCCCTCGAGACAGATTAGTCATCAGTAAGGGGATCTGTGCAGGAGAGGGTGTATGTGCATGTATATGTGTGTGTGTGTGTGTGCGTGTGTGTTTGAAACGGACAAATTACCTTCCCAGAAGCCTGTTTGAGTGTGTAATATTTCCACATATATATCAAAAGGGCTACGATCGGTTTGCGCTAAAAGCTTCCATCCCTTGCTTTGTCCTCAGCGACTAATGCTAACTATGCACTCTGGTGAACTAGAAACCATCTCCGTTTCTCTTTGCTCCCACTTTGCAGGCGCGCTCAGATTTCCACAGTCACACCCTTAAGTTGAAAAATGTCTCTTTTGTTACCTCCGCCAAGGGAGTGCTGTTGTCACCCGTGTCTATTGTTTTGTTCGTTGGTCCCAGGCTCACACAAAAACTGCTCGGCCAAATTTCAACAAACCCGGTGAACACGTGCAGCATGAGTCCAGGAGGAAGCCATCGAATGTGGGAGTGTGGGAGAATATCTGTTCAGCATTGCAGAAAAGGAAAAAAAAATGCATTGGATTTGACCCCAAAGCTTTCCATTTGCATTACCTTTGTGGAAAATTTTGGCGACGCAGAAGTCATAATCAGAAGAATTAATTGATGTTTGATTGCACTGAACATGGACACTACTCATCTATGTCCACTCATAAGTAATAAATGATTTTGAGTTGTGACTCTTGGCGTCGAAAAATTGGTTTAAGAGTCCAAGCATCCATGCTGCTAAAACAACAGTGATAGAGTATAATTTAGGCACCAAAAAGCACCAAGGGGAATCATATTAGGCACATAAGTGAACACTTCTACTGGAAAAGTTAAGATATATATATATGTTTTTTTTGTTTGTTTTTTTCATGACATACTGTGAAATATACATACACTGAAAAAGGCGTGTAGTATTTCCTCAGGCAGGGTTGAAAATATGTTAAGTTGAAGTTTGAGGAACAGACATGCAACACAAGAGGAAGTTTGTTTTTTTTCATTTCTGTGATAGCTGAGCAGAAGTGGAGAAATACTGCAGGTTATAACAGTCTTTTATTAAGTTATTTAATGATAAAATGGTAACATTTCTGAAAGACAGCTCATTGGTTGACAACAACATCAATGATAGCAAAAATGCATAACTCTCCCAGCTTTAGCACACAGTGCTTTCCAGATGAAAATAATACAGAAGAAACATTTGAGAGATTGAAAATAGAGGAAAAAATAAGACTAAGAGAGCACGTCAAGCATCACCGACCCCATAAATTATTCGATAGTAGTTCAATTTAAATAAACAATTACTCAAATGCAAAGGAAATGATCTGAAATTGCTAAAATATCAACAAAATAAAATGTGAAATGCATGTAGAAGTGCACATAAAAGTCTAAAGGTGATCCTGGTGAAACAAGAACAGTAACAGCAATAAAATCAGAACAAAGCAACATAAATTGTGACATGAACAGAAAATAAGTGCTGTGGATGAATGAGGCATTACGTGTGGTCCAGTCTCATAACTGGAGTTTGGAAGCTTCAGTGGAGTCAGCTGATCTCTGAGGGAGCGAGAGGTTATTCCATAGACCAGGGGCTGAAACTGAGAATGTATGGTTGCGCTTTGTTTTCAGTCTGAGCTAAAAGATGTTGATCAGCCTATCTCAAGGTCCTAGCTGGGTTATAAGGGATTAAACATTATCTAATATAATGAGAAGCACGTCCATACATGGCCTTAAAGGTGATTAATTAAAATTCAAAATTAATTCTAAAAAATTATGGGCACCAAGTGCAGTGATGCTAGGCAATGGAATGATATAATCAGACCTCCTGGATCTAGTTAATAATCTGGATGCTGAGCTCTGAATTCACTGCAGTTCTGAGACTCAGTTGGAATTTAAAAAAAAAAAAAAACCTGCCGGAGTCCAGGTGTGATGGCATCAAAGCATGAACAACTTTTTATGTGATATTAAAATTGGGCATGTGTCTGATCTTTGAAATCTTTCTAAACCTGGGTCATATAGTGTGTGTGTGTGTGCGTGCGCGCGTGCGTGCGTGCGTGCGTGCGTGCGTGCGTGCGTGCGTGCGTGCGTGCGTGCGTGCGTGCTTCTCAAAAGCTAGTTGACTGGCCAAAGTTATATCAAGGATTGTTTTTTTTTTGATGGAACCAATGGTGTACTATATTTGTGGTTTATAAAGTTCTGGACGAAAAATCAAGATTTGTTTTACTGGTGTTTAAATCATAGCACACTAGCTGCCATCCAGTACTTGACACTGCTTAACAGTGTCAAGGACAGTTACAGCTGTGCATCATCAGCATAGCAGTGAAATGAGATGTTGAATCCAAGGTTGCAACATGTACAGCGAGAATACAATTGGTCCCAGAATAGATCCCTGCGAAGTCCCACAGGTAATGCTGTATTGCTGGTGATTTAATGTGTTAGATGGACACAAAAATGGCCTATTTTCCAGGTAGGAGGAGGACTACTGCAGTGAAGCTCAAGTGATTTCTGCAAGTTCCCTCAGTCTATTAGTCAGAACACCATGTTCCGTGGCTGCACCTAAATTCGGCGGCACAGGGACAGAGCAGTGACCAGAGCCTGCAGCCAATAATATGGCATCAGTAACATAAAGAAGAGCTGTTTCTGTGCTGTGTTGCTTCCCGAAACCACTTTGAAAAAAAAAAAGATGTTTCTTTGTGGAGCCTCTAAAAGTTAGTTCAGAACCACTTTATTCAATGCTTTGGACATAAATGGCAATTTATGCTAAGCTTGGTAAACCTTCTGAGCGAAAATGTTGACGGAAATGATGAAATAAAACATGCAGGAGCTTGTGCAACTTAGTATTGACAAACAAAGCATCATCATGATGAACAAGTCGCCCATTCTAAGTTTTTTTCATGAGCTTTTCAACTGCGTGTATTCACATTTTGCTAACCGTCGATTCACCTTCAAATGTGCATGCTTAAGTTGTCTACATATGAAAAAAAATGAAAGAACAAATAACCTTTAAAACCTAACCTTCTGCTCATTTTCATCAGTGACGAAAATTTGTCTTCCAAACTTCTTTGCTCAAGCTCTTTTCTAAATGGGATTTAACGTAATTGAGTTTGAGGACGAGACAGTGTTAACAGCTGTACTCTCAGACAGTGCTCGCAAAGGAAGCAGGCTGTAACCTTGTTCGGAGTACAATGAATATTAAATTTCTGCACTTCGCAAATGCAGACTAACCTGGAGGAACAAGACCAGAAATGGATAAAGTACACGCAGTTTTCTTTCAAAACGCTGCGGAAGCAGTGCTTTTACGTCCAGCCGGCCCTGCCAAAACGAGACCGAAATGGGTCTGAAAAAGCATGTTTGATGGAGATGTAAGTGATGCTGCTCCGGAAAGTGCATCACCTCCGTGGACAGGTACGAGCAGAAATGGGCACACTCAGGTCCCGCAGTGGGTGTGGGTGTGTATTCTTTCGTCGCATTCGTTAGCAGGGAGACAGGCGGATGTGTGCGCACGCAGGCCTCCCAAAAGAAACACCCCATACGTTTCATGTACTCCATGTTGAGTACATCAGTGACTTAACATAGAGATGACCTGGAGAAATTTGAGACCGCAGATGAGGAGCACATATGAGGCAACATTTTATTTCATTTCTCAGATTTTCTACTTAAAACACCAGAGAACTTTGTTATTCATTTGAATCCTCTGACATACCACACCACCTTTTATTTTTTTTACATCAAGCTTACAACTTAATGGAGCATCTATGTACATGGAGGCTAATCTGCTTTTACACCCAGTAACGCCTCCTGTCTGCCCAAATTGTGATGTTCACCCAGGAGATGTGGGTTCAAATCCATAGTTTTTTCTTCTTATTATTTTTTAATTACTTTCAATTTTCAGTTTCATTGGATTTAGGCAACAATAAAACAGAGATTCTTGGTTAAATTAAGGAAAATCTTTCACAAAATTAACTATGCCTGGAAAACTTTCTGTCTGGCTTTCTGTAAGACGGACTTTCTGGAAGAAAACCTTTAAGGTAAACTTCTCCCAAGTGCCTGTCTAAGAATGGCACTCATATAAATCCAATTACTTTATCCTTTGCTGGACAATCATGAAGGACAAACTAATATGAATAAAATAGAAATTACTTTACGTTGGAGCTGTTGGCTGCATAGGTATCTGTCCTTATGCTCCAGCGGTTGCTCCCTGGAGCTGTAATCTAGCTAAAAATGACCATCCTTCTCCAAAGGTATATTTTTTTGTTTCGCGCATTTAGTGCATGCAACCAAAACTTTGACCAGTTTTTCAGACATCGTGTTTAATTTTTCATAGGACTATATTGACAGGTTTAGAAATGAGAAACTAGCCTCACCTGTCTCTCTCACACATACACACGCACGCACGCACGCATGCACGCACGCACGCACACACACACACACACACAAACACACAAAAAGATGAGTTTATCATATGTACATCAGTGAAGTTGTCCAGAGTGAAACAGATGAAAACTGTGCAAGCAAGATCTCGAATGAAACGTGCATTTTTTATTGCTTATGGCCTCTTGGAGTTACACGCAGTGTGCATTTATTTTTTTTTTATTTTAATACATTTTTCATGTGCCATATTTGAGTCACTCCTGAACACTGCAGTTTTTTTTTTTTTTTTTTATCAAAGCGTCTCTCTGTTTCTCTGTTTCCAGTCAAGACAACCATTCTGAACTACCAGAGTCCCACCACAGGCCTTTTTCCTATCAAGACATGCTCCACCTGCAAAGAGGCCAAGGTCCGGGACTCTCTGTACTGTGCTGCTGGTGCCTGGGCCCTGGCTATGGCCTACCGGTGTGTATACAGCACGCACGCACGCACGCACGCACGCACGCACACACACACAAATACAGACATGAATGGCACTTCACTATCTACTACTATGGAAAAAAAAAAAAATCCACCTTAGCAGTGTTGGTTAGAGATGGATCAGTCAACCACTTTGGTTCACATCAAAGTACTGCATCAACTAATTGAAATTTGTAGAACATTGTCATATCCCTCAGGATTTATCAGAGTTCCTCTCATCTTTCATCCTCAGTTTCATTGCGTTTACCTGGCAAATGTAAGCATATTGACAGGCGGGACTAAAATAGTAGTGGCCGTAAACAACAGCATGTGAGCATTGTCATTGTAATGATATTAGCATGAAGACATTAGCATTTATCCCAAACACAGCCACAAAGAGCTGCTGGCGTAGCAAAATTGAGTTTTGTTTAGTCTCACACACTGCTACCTATAAGTCATAAGACACGGGACTTTACAATATAGTTTATACATTACAGCTGGATGTTTCTGCACATTAGAAAGGTGTGCTCCTTCGAGCGTGCAAGAAGATAGATTTTTTTTCATGGCTCTTTTTTAAATGATTTGTCACAGATTTTGCCTGTGAAATACAGCTAGAATTAATTTATATTTCTCAGAGGGATTGTCTTTCAGAACAGAATATGCAGGAGAGAGCTTTAATCGGACTCAGTCCCGACCCGAAGCCCAGAAACAAGCTGTCCGAGCTTGACCTACGGTAGCAGTTTTGTGCCAGAATCTGTCCGGAACCCATTGGGGGCAGAAAATCAAAGCATTAGTTTGGATTCCACTGAGAGGCTGTGTGTCTTACTGCAGTAGTATCACCAAACGCCAGTTAGATAGCAGCCAAGGACAGTTCACTGTTGAATGGCTAAATGCTAATTCTGTTTTTCTCTGTCCAAGCCCGACCTATGGGAGAAGCAGTGGGCCTAAACCCGGGAATCAGATTTCTGTGGATCACAGAGGAACAAAACTGTTTTTTTTGTTGTTGACTGTTTCATCTTTTTTCACAGTATCTGTTAAAAGACCTCATCTCATCTGATTGGCCTTTTGAGACTGACGAAACAAGGCTGGCATAATTTTTCCTAAGTGCTTTATTTTTATTGGTTAGCATTCTGACATGACACAATCAGAGACGCGACGTGTAACAGAACGGTGTCACCATCATATGTCTGTATCATATGTCTCGCTGAAAGTGACGTCAGAGCAGTTTTGCACGGCGTCACTTTGATGACCAGTTACACGATGGCGGTACCGTCTTTTAATGGAAAACTATCCACCGAAAAATGCTCTGTTTGTATATTAGAGTGGAGTATCGTAGAGTACAGTAGAGTAGAGCAGGAACCATGAGTGATGCTGTCCCATTGTGATGTACGTCACTTTTACATAAATGTTGACTCGGCTACGTGGGCACCTCCGCTGCTAGCGTAATTGTGCAAAAGCAATGTCCATGCATCCTTTTGCTTCTTGAATTTATATTCTTATTTTCCAACTTAATGACCTTCACAGTTAATTTTCCTCTGTAGTTTGACAGATTTGCTTTTCATACACATTGTACTTGATATGACTTATTGGTTAGAGGAGACCACTTAAAAATTCAGTGAGAACCATCTGAAGACACGACACCTTTAGAAACTGCGCCATGCTCTTGATGTCTGCAGTCTTGAGCGATTACTTTCCAGGGAATAGAGCCCTTCTTCAATATTAGCTTGTAATAGGACAGAGAAAGAGAAGTGGGGTCATGGTAAAAGATCTGCACAGGGAGAGATGAAGACTGGGAGGGGGACAGAGACGAGAGAGGAAAAATGGAAGATGCAGGATAAAAGACTGGAGGAGGAGAAAGCTAGAAATGGATGTGGGATGGAGAGATAAAAGAGAGGAAGCTGGAATGGAAGATGGAGAGAATGACTGAGTAGAGACAGGAGATGGAGAAAGGAAGACAGAGGGAAAGAGAGCGGTAAAAATAGAGTGTACCGCTGTAGCGCTGCGACCAGCAGCAGATCCCAGTCATCAGTCATGGCTGCCAACTATTAGAATTGTCACCGGGATTTAATTAAGATGATTCTCATCTGACAGGCTTGGTTGGTGCCATTACTTACTTCACACCCAGCTTTCTCCCTCTCTCTTTCTCTCTTTATGTGTGTTTGTGTGTGTGTGTGTGTCTTTGATTTGCCATAGACTCCTATTATCTCGAGACATGATACATTTTATCAGCTATCTTACTAAGGCAATTTTTTTTTTTATTCTGGATTTAATTTGATTTGATTTGTTATAATTTTGGTGCTAATATGTGCTGTCTAATATTTCCTTGTATGTGCCTAATCTTTATCCTTGCTTGATTAGTTGCCGTTTGAGTGTGGAGTTCGCAGCCTTCAGGTAAAAACACGTAAAGGCTGGGCGACCAGAGGCTGGTGTGTTTTGGAGGGAATCTTGCAGAATAAGTGTTTCAGTACCCTGAACAAAGTGCTGTTTTGCAAAAATGATAAGGTTCAAAGCAATTAGATGTCCAGTGTGACAATCTTTATCTTACACCAGCTGCTGAGATCCAAAATCCCAAACAATAATTGAGACAAGTTGCAGTTGGAGACGTTGCGCGAAACTGAACCAACCAACAATGTTCTGCCATCTTAAACTGAAATGACAAAACCACACCAGGAATCTCCCGCCAAGTTCAAGGTTACTTTAGGGCTATTTTACTACCACTAGATTAAGGCCCCGTTTGCACAACAACATTCAGTTTTGTTTTCTGTGGCTGATTTCAAATAGTTTCATGTGCAGACAGAAACGTTTGGAAAAACGATCTACACACACACACGAGACGGCAGGAAACTCCCAAAGCAACTGTGGTATGCATGCCAGGCCAGTCATTGGCGGCGCGATGAACCAAAACACGGACATGCGCAGAGCAAAGTAGAGCAATTAGGTGTAAACATCAATGATGGTGAGCACACAAGCGTTTGTATGGACCGACGATGAGGTGGAGTTGTTGCTTTGAGTGACTCTGAACTATCGGGCAGGTAAATTTCAGGAAAATGTAGACTGGGAATCATGCTGGTTGCATTATGCAGCCATGTTTGAGGCTTATTTAGAGCAAAAATGAAACCAATGATATTGGAAATATTAAGATCACTATTTAATATTACTTAATATTCACTGCACATGACCATTTTCAACAAGGTTTCGTTTTGGCATTTGAAAATCTTTTCGCTCTGGAGCTGGTGTCCTTATCGCTCCGTTTTCAGCCACCGCTAACGCCGGTCTCGTGAGGACAGACATTCAAAACGCGACCAAAGTTTTTTGCGAAAACGTTGTCGCGTAATTGGGGCCCAACTGTCGTGACTTTAGGACAATGTCGGGTTTGAATGGAGAGCCGATATCATTGGCCCACAGAGGTGCGCAGCCAAAGCTGGAGCTACGAAGCAATTCAGTTCAGTTCATAGCGAAGATAACGAAGTCCACCGTCCATGCCGAATAGTTCTGTTATTGCCGTCATTTTGTTAGTGTTGAATCATCATTCATATTGTAGTCTGGTGAAGGATGCCCCATGAAAGGGGGCTGAAAGGGAATGTTGGGAGATGAAAAGCTGCCTGATGTGTCCTTGAACCGCTTTGATGTGGAGGATCACATCTGATGCACTGTGATTAATGCTCGCAGTGTACTGCCAAAATGTTTCACCTCAGTGTCTGAGGTTTTAAGCATGACCTTTTTCATGTGCATTTGAAATCTGCCCAGCCTCACCAATATGCTTGACTGCAGCTGTGGTCACGGCAACCATAACTGATTGACTGCTGAGTGAAAACGTTCAACCCTTAAATGTCCACAGGTGATTATATTGCAAGGTTATGTGTCCCCACAAATGTTAGATTTGGGAAATGGCGAAAATGTCTAAACATGAGCTGGATTTGAATTGCGTACTTAAGAAGTTGCCACCTGGATTATTGTGCTAATTATATCAAATATGAATTAAGTGCACCCTGTCTACGATAGGACGCAGTGCCATTAAGAATTTATAGGCACAACAGACGTGCAACCTGACCGGGTGCTTGAATGTAAATGTGCCCCAATAACAACACCCCTCAGCATGAGAGCTGTTCCTGGAACAGAACACTGATATTTAAGCTGCCACCCAAACAATGAACATACTGCATGCCGCCATGACAGCCTTTCCTATATGTCCGAGTGATGCCAGACAAGACGATAGGTGGATAGTTCATGCTCTCCTCCACCAATGCAGTAAGGTTGATGCTTGAGATATCCTGGATACAGGTCGCTCCCTGTATCCAGCACTGCTCTTTCTAATAGTGATTGATTATGTTGGTGTAACGCCATCAGCTTACTGAGCTAATCTAAGTCGTGAAGGATAAACATGTCCAGAAGTGACAATAACATTACCGTTCCATAATGATCATTAACTAAGGTTTGCTGACAACACTGACTAGCCAGTTTAGCATCTCACTGTCACTGTTGATACTAAGTTAAAGTAAGTTCAGGTGTAGGCTGTTTACCGGGAGCTGTTCCACGAAACTGTGTAACTTCCTCTGTGAAACAATCTAAACCTTACACAAAATAACTTCCGCAACAAGACTTTTAGAAAGATGTTTCTCTTGTGGAATACATCCCAGATGTTGACATGTATGCAGTTAGCTACTAAAGCTATGAAGCTGATTTTTGAGTTACGTAAGCTAACTTTGTTAGCGGCGACTTCTCACAGCATAAACAGAAGCGGTGTAATCTAATACTTTACTGCCCGGCACCGCCCTCTCGACCAAATATGGAAATATGCAACCAAGATGGCAATGGCCAAAACGCCAAATTCTAGCTTCATTTCCGGAGCCCACAAACCAAGGGTTGACATCACACTGGCTCTGTCCAGTTATTGACTCATAAAGAAACTGAACATGCTGTTTGCTATTAAAGCAGATAAAAAAAAATATGCTGAATCATAGAGCAAATAAAGCCTCATTGAGAAATTGCAGTTTTTCAGAACTTTTTTGCTCTTTAACGGTCATAAATAAATATGACCATTGTTAAACTGAAACTCAACCTCATATGTAATAAATCAACAGGTGGACATCTAATTTTTCAGACGGTCTCTATGTTTGCTGTTGTTTTTGGGTCGATAAAACTGTTAAAATTTGTTTGAGCGCTACTTCATTGCTTATCTGTATTGGGACCCATCCGCCCAGTGTTGCATTTCCGCTGTCTGTTATTGTAACAGTCCTGAGGATTTTGATTGAATTGTTTTTGAATGAAGCACACAACCTTTCACCATAAAAGTAATTTTGGCAGTTAAATTCCTATTAAGGTACACATCTTTACTCTAAAGGTAATGCTGAATCAAAGTAAATGATAGCAAATGGTAAAAATATTGCCTGTGTAATCGTCCATCTCAGTTAACACGTTCACTTCCTGGTAAACACTCACCCACCATGCATACCTTAGATTTATGTATGCATAATTTTCATTTGGAATTGAGTGTGTTCCATTTTGTTCTGAAAATGAATAGTGGAGATAAACTCTGTACCCTGCTGGCGTTTGTACAACCTATCCCCACCTGTTTTTTGTCCCCACTGTGCTTTGTTGTCCCTATACTTCACATTTGCGATTTAGATGCAGCGATAAACATAGCGATACCACACATTGTAATTAACTTGTTTGCCATTTCCTCGTGTGTTTTCTTATTGCCATGCAGACGCATAGATGACGACATGGGGCGCACCCACGAGCTGGAGCACTCCTCCATCAAGTGCATGAGAGGGATTCTCTACTGCTATATGAGGCAGGCTGATAAGGTGAGTTTCCCCACCGGCCTCTGCTCAGCCGCTGATTTCACAGTGCACATTTGAATAAAAGTACACCGCAATTACACACTGTATTACAGATCAAAGGTATATTCCTGAGCTGCTATTCATCAGGGCCTCTCAGAGCTGGAGCACTGGACACATCTGGTTCCCGTTTGATATTATAACAAGTGACAAGAGGAGCTGGTTGCTTTAGTCCGAAGGGCTTAATGACCCGCAATCTGTTAATTGCCAAAGACTTTTACTCCAAGGGGGGAAATTTCATGCCTTATCTGCGGGAAACCAAGGCCTGTGCGCGAATAGGACATGAATGAAAACTGGCAAAACACACCATTTTATCTACCTATAGCGTGATCAGACATGTTCTCCATATTTTCCCCCCATCAAATGTTCCTTTTCACAGAGAAGCTCGCATAGTCCGTGTGTACATGCATGTATACATTGTGCGCCTTTTGAACGCCGTCGCTTTCATCTCGCGTCGACCTTGACAATTTAGGGGAGAGTTTCTCTGCGTCTTAATTGCATAGTCGCATTTACACAGTTGATTACACGGAGCAGCATTTGTTACGGCCCTGTCGACAGCGCTTAAGGAGAACATGGCATTTTTAATGGAGACTTGACATGGGGCCACTGCTGAGCAAATATTACAGCAGCTGGGCCCCTCCATCTGCTTGTATGGTATATAAAGAACCGTGGAGCGTTCCTTCAGGATTATTTCTTTCTATGAAATAAAATGGTTTCTTGACAGGCAGAGAATGGTCAATTTGTCATTTCGTACTTAATGTGCATGCACAGTTACAAGCTAGAAAGGCGTAATACTGTAGGTTTTTCAGGCAGCCAAACCGTATGACTTGAACAAAAGACTGTGGCCCCAAATGTTGCGAGGTTCAGGCAAAACAGGTGATCAGGATGAAGGAAACTCAGCTTGTCTTATCAGTTCCAATTGATTCCGAGCACAGCTTGATTTTTTTTTTTTTTCTCAGTGTGTTTTGCTTGCTAAACTTAAAAATAAATATATAACTCATGCGTGCAAAAGTTTAACGGCAATTTTCTGTGGGAACGTTTGCATAGAACAGTTTCCAGACACATTAGAATAAAGAAAGTTCCCCACCTCTTTGTGGGGCCCGGCCGGGCCCAGCCCGAACCGGTTACATGGGCACCCCCCCCAGTGGGCCCACCACCCGCAGGGGGAGCATGAAGGGTCCGGTGCAGTGTGGATTGGGTGGCAGACCAAGGCGAGGGCCTTGGCGGTCTGATCCCCGGTTATGGAAACTGG
>CAAKHG010027886.1:8113-28296 GCA_901007715.1 Dactylopterus volitans | reverse complement strand
GGGGGGGGGGGGGGGGGGGGGGGTCAACAGATCTGTGCAAAGCAAGCAAACAAACAACAAAAAAAAAAAAAGCGTTAACCCGGAAAAAATCACCCGCCAGGGTGGAAGCGACCACTCGCTTGCACGTCTCCCAAGCAATTTACGACCGTGAATGGACAGTTGACAACAAAAGACACTTGTTCATCTACGTTGTTTTTTTTTTTTTTTTTTTTTTTATGGGCTCAGTTTACATGCACATCGTGTGCAAAGGTCATTCTAATCCATTACACTGAAGGATAGTAGTGAGTCATCCCTGAACTCGCGGCAGAAACTCGCTCGCAAGTCCAGTGCTAATGGCGGCATCAGCTTCCTGAAATGCGCGGTATCACTCGCCTGCAGTGGTTCCTGGAAGAGGTCTTTGTTTGTCTGTCTTCAGACGGGCCAATAAGACACATTTTTAATGTGTCGAATGATTTATCCCCACCCCCCAGGGATCTTGATCACTTGGTCCAACGTCAATGTTTGATAATTTTCCTCCTCAAAGTCTTTCCTCATGAAATAGATCCGAGATAAGAGCCTCACATAAAAATGTACAAAGCACTCGCAGTGGAGTAAACAAGGGAGAGGTCAGAGCCACTGACATTTAGCTTTAAGTTCCTCTCCAGTCATCCTACCAGAAAAATTGATTCGAAGTGCAAGACATTTTACATGGATGGCAGGAGACACAGACGGAGGTACGCAGGCTTAACCATGAATGTAAATTTATGGAGTAAAAGATACTGCGGCTTGCTGACTAGACTTCCGGCTTCAACTCTTTGTTTCTCCAAGAGGCTTTTGTCAGGAAGGCGGTAAACAAAAAGATATTTTAGGTGTTTACTGGTAAGAGGGCTTGTGTTTGACGCCGATTCCAGGGAGATTTTATCTGGGTATTTAAGAGCTCAGTTGTCCAAAAATAAGATCGTCCTTAAGGGACAAAGAGGTTTGTCCCTTTTCTTTTTTTTTTTTTTTTTTTTTTTTTTAAATGCTTCCAAAAAGTCATGTGCAGACGCTTGATGTTTCATGGAGAATACGAGCTCTAACAAAAGCAGTGTGTCCTTGACCATTAGCTGATGGCATGAAGACACTGTGGATTGCAATGCATTCAAAATTGTATCTCATAATTGTGGGTTAAAATCTCAATCTGGAGATTATGATTATAATCCCAACGGTTTTGACTCCCCGGCCCCAATACCTTTATTGTCACTGCACATATTCAATGAGATTCAGTGTTAGGCCACGTAGAAGGATTCAAATATGATATATAAAGAATAGAAATATAGCATAAAAATGACGTGCGCCCCAAAAGATATGACAAATGTGCATGGCAGTGAATATAGATTTAACACAATGGTGCAGTCAGTGTGAAACTCTGCAGGCAGCAGTCGTATGTATGACAAGCAGTGCAAATATGAAGGAGCAGCGCAGTTGAACTAGCAGTTTCACATAAATAATATCTCGCAGTGGACAGATCAGCGACCTGCCCAGATCGCAGAGTCATATAGATGGATGAAGGGAGGAAAATAGGTCGGAAACCAACACGTTTAATAATGAATGTGAAGTGCTTTGATATTCTGCTTTAAAAAAAAAAAGTGCTTCAGTTTTACTAAAAGAATTGAGTTTGAATGAGTTGAAAAGAGACTTTGTGGCAGGTTGTTTCCCACTCGTCTCGCTTTGTGTTGTTCTTCTCCCCTTCAGCACCAACAACACATCAGCCACATTTGATACACACACTCGAGAGAACGTACTTTTACTGTCATCAGCTGTGGTTTGGGCAAACAATCCCAAATGAACCCCTGTGGACATGTAAAAATGAGCAGCCGCTGCAGGAGTTGGATACGTTTAATGAGTTTCTATTCGAGAGAGCAGAGGTGAAAGTAAAAAAAAAATAAAATAAAAAATCATTGCCAATGGATGAACTGATGTTAAAAAAAAAAAGCATACGTCACACTTCACATGTCTGTTTTTGTCTTTTTGAAAGTTGGAGCTGTCTCTTCTCTTGTTCTGCTTTCAGTTTGATTGCACCTGGAGGACTGTAGCAGATCGTTGCTGACATTCATTTGGTTACTCCCTTGAAGGGGCACTATTTGCTTCTCCTTGTCCGAAAAATATGGACAATGTCCATCATGTGTTTTCTGTTTATAGGAAATTTCTTTTCTCTGCATTTTCAGAGTGGCCTGCCTTCGGAGAACGCAGGCCAGCCTGTCATACCGCAGATTTGCAAACACGCTGCAGTGTGGATATGTTTTGTGGCGCGATTAAATCATTGTATTTTTATGAAAATACTCTCAGAATTCATCACGGCTAGACCTTGAAGGCGAAACAGATATAGCAATGCAGTCGCTGCCACTGTGTTTTCCAAGGCCTTTATTTTCCAGCTCGGCTCCTTACCCTCAAGCACGACACCTGAGCGGAAATAATGCAGACAGTCCAACTGTTCTCCAAATATATATATATATTTTTTTCCATTTTATTATCGTTTGACTGAGTCCTCATTTCACCTCCTTCGCTGAGTTCTTCCCAGTGTTCTGAACTTAAACCTCCCACCCTCTCGCCGCTCTGCGAGTGCAGCAACGCTCGGCCCGTAATGTTTATAAACACCCATTATTTGTCTTTTTTAACTGCTGCTCAACAATGGCAGCTCGGCCTCCGGCGTCAGCCAGCATCGGCGCGGCGCGTTGGCCCGGGTTCCCGGTTCCCTCTGAGACCATCACTGACAGTTCAGCTCACAACATCCGCTCCACACTGAGCAACCTGGATGTCAACATCTGAGCCGCATCTGTGGCACTGACCTTCGGTGTATAGAGCTAATTATCCCCAGAGTGCGCTGTGATACAGTGCGCGCGCTTATTTTCAGCTTCACTGGCGAATCTGGCATCTGCGTCAGGGTCACACGTGCTTGCCAGATTTCAAACAGACACGGAGACCTACTCTGCCCGCCTAGAAAGGAGGTCATTGGTCTGCCATATCTTTGATGCCTGCCTTTCAAAAAGGAGGTGTACCTGAGAGCGTGGTCTCTTTGTGAATCCTCTCTTTTGGGGGACATTATAAATTAACCAGTGGCGGTCATTGCCTGCCTTCTCAGTATCTTATTGTAAGACATCTGTACTTACAAGTCGAGTTAATTATTTATGGACAGCCGTGCTATTCTGAACATCTGCCTCTCCCCTCAAAAAAAAAAAAAAAATCTGACCTTTATCGTTTATGATGTATTGATATTGCTTGGTGAAAAGGTAAACAGCTGCTTCCTCTTTCTCGCAGAAAGCTACATTCTCGGGTTCCCGTCTGAGCCGGATCTGCAGTCTCACATCAGTAGCATTAGCTTTGTTCTCCACATAGGTTAAATTCAATGGATGAATGATTGGAAGGAGACAAAAGGAAATAAGCTCTGCAGCTGTGGTCCATGTTAATGAGAAGTACTGACTTTCCTCGTTTTGAGATGAGAAGATGACCTCGAAATGATTTTTTACATTTTTCAACATGCGCCTGGACGAGGGACGAGACTTTGGGACCGGCGGCGTGGTTTACATTTGCAGGCTGATCAGTAGCGAGCGATCACATTTGAGTGGGCTTTGGTGGCGTGCAAGTAACCAGTCCACATGCGGAGCAGAAGACGTGGAACTCAGTGGACAAAATGCAGTGTCTGAGCCCAATGGCTAACGTCCAACAACCATTTAGCTTTTTTTTTTTTTTTTGTTAATCTGCATTCACTTATGCGGACTAGCAAACGGAAGAGGAGACGCCACAAAACCCCAAATTTTGGCCACTGCCCCAGAGGCTTTTTTTTTTTTTTTTCACATAGCCAATCATTTCCCTAGATTACCGGAGCGGAAACATATTACAGTAAATTGACTTTATGGCTGAGGTAGAGGCTATGGGAAATTGATGCTGATGTATTGCTATCAATTTTAGCCTCGTGCAGTCACCACAGGCGACGCCGTTAACAGGTTATGGACTTAAAAATGACATGTCATCTCCTCTTTCAAGTCCAGCTTTCACAAGTGACACAAATATAACGTTTAGGATTTGTCTGACGTGTTTTTTTTTGGATTTTACCTGGTAAGACGGAGAGTAACTGGTTGGTTTCGTATGTGCGGCCTGGCAAATATGACGGGTTCATTTTCCCTGCAAAAGAGCCGCGCGCAGCTGCCTCTTTGTGGACCATCTGGGACTGTCTCATCCACTATGTGGAGGCATACCCATTGGGCCCCAGTGTCGCCACAAACAGTTATTTTTGAACTATTACGGAATGGTTTTGTAAATATCGTGCGGTAGTGCAGTGTCAGTGGTGTTTAAATCACTAAGTAGGGCCTAGCCCTTCGCAAAATGCCAGTAGCTCTGATTGTTTCCCACAATCCACATGGAAAATGCTGCATACCTCTGATGGCTATTTGTATTCGCTCTCCACCAGTTTGTTCAGAGGGAACATATAAAGGCGGATGTGGGCGTTCTGGTGATAATTGGGGCAGGGAAGCTGTAAAGAAGTGCAGTGTGTGCATTTTCTGTGAGGAATGACAGGAAAGCTGTATGACAGGTATTTTATCTGCTTGGCCTACAGGATGGGAAGAGCAAGTAGCCCCCCCACCTCACCCCTCAAGCATCGCTTTTGCCAAAGTTGACAGATAACCTTCTTTTTGTGTTTTATCACCTCCACCCAGCAGGTTTTTGTTTTGTTTTGCTGGCATTGGTTTGTCTGTTAGTTATAAATTAATAAAGGCATTTTGACATGGTCCTATGAGGAGGGCTTGGCAAGATCTACATATTGAGACAAGCAAAGGCATAATTTACACACAGCAGCACATTATTCATATGACATTCATCCACTCGGGTTGTACCTTACATTTTGATACATAGTCATACAAGCCATTGTTTATGATATCTTTTTTCCGTTCTCCATACATCGTAATGCGAGTACAGAGGCCCAGAGTGTATGTGAATAACCTGGCTTGACCCCGTGTCGGTGCCAAGTGTGTTTGAAAATCGGGCTGATTTTTCAGCGTGAGCTCGCTCTATTTCTGTGGGGAGGATGAGGGCATATGGCATCAGAGCTGGATCAAAGGCCTCGCTGTCGGGGCACGGCCACTTTTAGAAGTAAACAAACCGATTCAACCTCCGGGCTCATTAGATCGCTGCACAAATAATATCACTGCCAACTGTGTCCATGAGGATCAGGGGAGCGCAGCTGAGTCTGCATTTAAAGGGAAGGTTCGCCACTTTTTGTGTGTGCGTGTGTCTGTGTGTCTGTGTTTTCTGTCGCCGTCCGTGGCCTTGAACGAATGGAGTTAGTTACGGTTGTCAAATGACGCAACGCATTCCTCAGGGCATTCTGTTTACCGCGAAATTGCAGCAAAGTCGTTTGCTCTTTCGACACCAGTGACATCACTGGTGTTAAGGAAGAGCTACCGGCTTCTCTCAGCTCGGATTCCCCCGTTGCCGGCTCATGGTGGCCAGCGGGCGCGACGGCGCTCAGAGCGCGCCGCTGTACCGCGCAGCTGAGAAAACTGTCACTTTCGTGAGCCGGGCAGGATTTGGAAGGATTTCGGGGTGTGGCGTCAGGAGCTTGCACGCATTGCATCCTGGTACATTTTGGAACAGACTCAGTCAACAGAGCGCGCGCGCACACACACACACACACAAAACACACACACACAGAGGAATTTGTTGCCTCAGTCGACTACATTTGCCATCAACACTTACTCGGACATACGCAGATACAAAGTGACGAATTTTCCGATTAGACAGGGTTTTTGCCGGCCAGCTGATTTTTAAGATTGTTCACGACATTATTTTTATTGGCAGTAGATGTTTTTTTTTTGTTTGTTTTTTTATCAGATTGGTTACTAGCTGAAAACAATTAGTGCACTTGTAATTTCACGAACTGCAGATGAAAAGATTTTTTTTTTTTTAATTAGACCTTTTTTTTTGTTTTTGCATTTTGTCCCACATGTGAATTAGTATGTCTTTATACTATGACTCCACAACATGTGTCGGCCAATGTAAGTTATGTGTCAGAAAAAAAACTTTTTACATGGTGATGGTGATATTCTTACTCGGCTATGAAATTGTGTCTGAATTTTCTTTTTTTTTTTTTTTCTTGATTTTACAATACAATGTAGTTTATCAGTTTTATCTTGTACTATTGACAAGGGAAGTTCCAACCATCTTCATTAAATGCCAGATGCTTCACTGTCTGATATCAAGGTTGAGGCTTTTGATCCTCGGCGTCATAATTAATCACGTTTTTTTTCAGGTTTTATTTTCAACGTACCCGACCATGCGAAAGGAACTACCATCCATCTATTTAATCACCACTCCACATCTCTCCTAGCTACTGCCTTATCTCATCTCTTCCACACCTTGTCACGGCCTCGATTTCACCTCTGGAGAATAAAGGCCAGTGTATCCAAATGCGTAGTCTTAATTTAGATCCCCTGAGACGGGGATATACTGTATGACATAATACAGTATAATGCCCTTATTTTCATGCATCATGAAGCAAATGGAGGCATTTGACTGTAGTCTGAAGTGGGAGGCTGACCACGTGCCAATTGGGGAGAAATAATGGCCGTGAAGGCCGGGAGGGAAAGACATAAAAGACAAACAAGGCAGACAGTTGGATGCAAAATACGTGTTACAAGGCAGATGATAAGTGGTGATTTAAGAGAGGTGTGTCGCGTCCTGGCCAAAAAAAAAAAGACTGGATCGTGGGGAGGAGATTTTCAATCAAGAAGTAATCTGGGGTCCGTTGAAGCTTGTTACCCCTGTGAGAAAAGCAGATGAGAAGATAAATTGTCTTCTCCGGTTGAGATTGATCCAGCTTAATTAACAGGTTACAGCGGGCTTCTTTTTTTTTGTGTAAAGCTTCTAGGTGTTGCATGTCTGTATTGCTTCTCCTTTGTGGCTCTATGAATTAATTTTGCCGTCCAAATATTGATTCCGAATGTTCTATTAGTCATGGGACATGATTTATTTATAACAGTTAATTTGAATGGCATCAGTGGTGCAGTGACATCAGTGTGGCTTCCTTGAGCGGCCTATCGCTTTGACATGGTTTAAAATTAATGAATTTGATTATTTATTTATTTTTTTCCCATTCATGATTGCTGCTTGGCTTAATACAGTTTAAACACCGTGCATTATTAAGTTTTGTATGATATTTATACAGCATAACCCTAAATGCACCTCACAAAAAGCAGTTTTAAAGCTTTTTGAATATATTTCTTTTTCTATATTTTTTTTTCTTTTTGTTATCATTTCATTGAAGACGGGACGGAGGCATCTGTGCAGTTACTGACATGGTTTGTTTTCTGTGATTCAAACACTATCTCTTATTCACTAGTTGCGTCAAGTACTCGTGTAACACATGTACAAAACGTCTGCAGTGTTTAACAAGTGAGCGATACACCTAATTTTCATCCATCTTTAATGAGGAGCATCGATTGAAAGATGCGACAGCGAGGGTGTTGCAACACTCGGCCGGATTTCGGCCCCGGGAAACGGTCTGACCTCTGGCAGGAGCTCAGTTCCAAAGAGTGAGGAAACTTGTGATTTTTCCCAAATGCAATTTATTTGACCCTCGGTGGTGAAATAAAAATGCACAGCTGCAGCGGAGAGAGAGACAGAGAGAGAGACCAGACACTGAGAGCGAGACCTCTCTTGGTTCTTGAACTACTTCCCATCCAGTTCCCAGGTCCACTATGGATCCTCATGCAATTCTTATGATGTCAGCGCATGCATGGCTAGCTGCGGTTAGCATCCATTAATGGATGTAGTGGCTGTAAGGTAGATGCCCTTGGAAAGACGCACGGGGAGGCAGAAGCTGTGAGTTTAGCGGAGGAGGCAAATCGAGTTGGACAGGAGATGTTGTCCCGGGCTCTGCCGGGACGTCTGCAGTTGTCATAAGAGGCATGTGCAATCAGCGAAGCACGGCCCTCTGAGTGTTTGGAGTACATCGTTCCAGCGTTAGGATGCGGCGCTCTGCGAAACAGATCTCCCGGAGGGAGGCGGGGGGGGAGACGGACAACTGGAAAGGTCTGGCAGGGATGCTTGCTCTGACTGGGTAACGGCGCTGAGTGTTGCCAGAAGTAGAACCTCGGGGACGCCTCGGTAGCTCCCACGGCAAGATAACGCTTATGGTTCCGCTCCCGGAAAACGCGTTCAGGTGTCTGTCGAACAACATGCGCCGCGGCGGGGGTTAAGTTCCAGTGTCGTGTCTGACGGCTTCGACTCGCCGCTCCGGTCGGCTCGGCGGTGCGCGGCGCAGGCACTCGGCAGACATCGCCGTCGACATTTTTGCGAGTCCCCTCTCAGGTCGGAGGTCGTCTTGCTCTTAATGGTCCAACTGTGCTGCAAGTTTTTTTTCCCCATGGAAAGACAAATGCCTTTTCTTTTCTTTTTTTTAACGACACGATTGCATCAATTCACTCGTTTTCCACACTGATTTTACGCCGCGCAATTGTTAGCTGCCCTTAAACGCCTGCGCCGCGTCACGCGGGAGGAGCGGCGGATGCTGGTAATGGTCTCGTGACGGCGCGCGAGCTGATAATAAAGCTCGGCAACCAGTGCGAGCTGCCTGAAGAGTCTCGGGGGACGGCTGTAAATTCACACAAGGGGAATTACGGGCGAGGGGATTAAATGATTTCAGCACCTCTGAATTAAATATGGTCCAGGGGATGCCAGCAGCCCACCGGCTGCCTCAATACAAAGGCTGATCCATTCAGAGCCTTTTAAGACGAAGGAATACACAGTCTTTTCTAAGTGTGAATTGTATTGAATTTCAAAAGGGGCAGTGTCTGTATTTCTTCTCAGTGCCACTGAATTAAACATGCTCCATGGAATGGGAACAGTCCAGAGGCCGCCCCGCCACAAAAACACCCCATCCAGAGTGGATTTAAAGCCCTGGATTTATACAAACGGGATTTCTGTGCGTGGAATTTAATGGAAATTTAAAGAGGTCGATTCCTTTTATCATCCCTCTTCGTTTTTTTTTCCCCACCCTGCCTTCATTTAATGCCTCTGTATTAAACATGCTCTTAAGAAAGAAGGATAATTCAGAAGCTGCAGGGTGTTGGTGCTGTACTAGATCACACTTATTTCTAATTTTTGCATTGTGCTGCATTTTATGGCTGAGCTGGTGCCAGCGGGCTGTGGTTTTCTGCATCTAACTTTGGGCTAATGTTTAAAATCCTCACCAGATTTGCAAGATTTGGTGCCTCAGACAAAAGGTTTGGTCTGCACCTCCCGTCTGCCCTCCTAATCCTCTTTCACTCACATCCCATTTAATCTGGACCCCTGGCCAGTTTGCGATGTGATCTTTATTTTATTTTATTGCCGCATACCAGAAGACACCAATCTTGTTTCTGATTTGTTTTTTGGAACCCGTCCCTTGTCTAGTCTTGCTTTTATACCTCTCGTGAAATGCACTAGCCACTGGATCCCAGTTGGAAGCGAGTGTGGTTATCAGTGTGCCTTCCCCCAGTGGGAAACATGAGTTCACATTCAATTCAGTTCTGTCCCGCCACCATTCAGAAATGGAGGAGTCTGCAATCAACCTGAACCTCCGTGTCCGGCAGGACCGAGGTTGACTCTCTCGGTGATTGACAGGTTGAAAAGTGGCAGCAGAGCTGCGAATTGCAGACTTAACTAACTCAGCTCCAACAAGCTATTGGACGTGCAGCCAGTGTGTATCTCTGACTGACGGCGTGTGTGTGCGTGCGTGTGTGCGTGCGTGCGTGTGTGTGTGTGTGTGTGTGTGTTGTGGGGCGCCACCCTTCTCATCAAACCCTCACTTGTCGAAATCCACTTACCACTCAGACATGAATGGTTAATCTTCCCCACTGATCCTCCTGTTCTCCTCGGTGCTCCCCACGGTTTGCCTATCTAGATGGGCCCATGGGTGCCGCGGAGCTGCATTTTCTCTCAATCACACACGTACTCGCTTCACTGATTTACTACTCCTGTCTCATGAAACTGGTGCGCTGGTTTTCATATTTTCACATTGACTCGAGGACAAGAGACTCTTATTGGAGCAGACATTTCTGTAACACTTCTGCCCATCAATTTTTCAGAGCCGTTTGGAAGCTGTCAAATTTGTTATCAAGCTACTGCATCAAAAACCTTTTTATTCTATAAAACATGCATTGCAGTCTGTTTTTTTTTTAAATATCTTAACGCTAAATCTGTTTGAATCACACAACTTTTTTGCGTCTTTTTTTTTTTTTAGATTTTTCATTGATCCCAGGAAGTAAAATTAGCATAACAGCAGCACAGCATTTAAAAACGTGCGTAGAAAATAAATCAAACATAGAATAACTATGCAGTGTTAAACGGCATAATTTGCGAGCATGTACTGCACATGCAAAACCAAGAGTGCAGTTTTCGACTAGAATCCACGGCACAGCGGTATGTGGAACATGTTAAGTAAGAATAAAAATGAATAATACTGAATATAAAACAGAGATGGGGAGTTATGATAAAAATTTATCAGTTTTTTTTTTTTGTTTGGGTTTTTTCCAAATATTTGAAACGGAGCCACCCAACAATGTCTTGTGTCAAGACAGGTTTGGCCTGAAAACCGTCAAGCTTCCGCGTCCTCCATTTGAAGCGCTCCATGCGGCGCGACGGCGCGGCTGCCGATACGCGGCCGTCTGTCCGCGGACACACGGGTCCGCTCACTCTCTTGAGCATTCCCTGCACGGATCACAGCTCACACGAGTGCCCAGGCACTCCAGGTCGGCGCAAAGGGGGATCAAGAGTATTTGATGGTGATGGGAAAGGAACTGACTGACGGGGAGGGACGGTGTCCGTCTCTGGCCCCCCCCCCACCCCACTGTGCACCCAAGTGACGAGCAGCCTGCCGCTGTGTAGCCAGACGGAAAACTGCCCTTTCTGGCACGGGCTGCGTCAGTCCCTTTGGCGCTGCGTGCAGAGCGCGGCCCTCCGGCCTCTCCACCATCCATCTGCAGATCAAGTTAATCTGCACCCACCCGCCACAGACCCGACGCTGGTATTGTTACCTCCCGCAGCTGCCGCTCGCTGCTCAGGAATCTGCTACTGAAGACGGGAGATTAGCGGGAGCGCGCGGCCGTGATGAGACAGTGGGTTTTTACTCCTCACTTAATCTCCCCGACTAGCGTTGCAACCAAATGAGGTCACCATCCGGCTACTTTCTGACTTTCCGACGCTCCGTGGATCTTTAAAGATGAGCGACAGAAACACTATAGACGTGAGCAGAGCAGGATAACCCCATTGTTGCGTCGATTGGGTCTGCCTACAACTCAAACCTTAGTGCCGGAACCTCAATAATGTCCAGTATTTAATAACTAAAGAACACACCGTGGCTATCGTGACATTAGTACTGTTTGTTTAGGGTGGCATGAAACATCGAGGTTGTTAGTTTACTTTATATGCAACCGTCATCACCGGTTCCCCTCAGCGACTCACGCACAAGTACGGGGCCGAGAGCCGTCAGGGCAGAGTCACTATCTGCTGCCACCTGCTGGTGCAGAGGCTGCTGGTGTCGGGAGGGACTGAGCTGCTTCCGAAGCTCAAATTATCAGCCTCCGTTCGCTTGGATCGGCGTGTAGCAGGCACACACTCGCTCTTGATATTTTAGCTCTGTGATGATGTCGCTCCTATGAGGAGTTTAACAGGCCCTGCTTTCATCTGAAGTGTTTCATCTAGCCTTCCCACGTCGCAGCCAGTCATCACTCCAGACCAGATGAGAGGTTTTTCAGAGAGAGGCAGGGACAGAGGCAGGACTCCGCTCCAGTCTGTTTTCAGGAGGATCTCTGGGAAAGGAAGTGGCCAGATATTAGTCAGCTGAATGTTTGTGATCGGAGTTCTCCTTGCTCTGGGGAATTTGACTGTTGCTCCATCTTTCGCGGTGTCAGGAACTTACTAATACCTTTAAACAAGTCTTTTTTTAATGCAGTTATATTCAAACAGCATTATTATCGTTGAGTGTCTATGGGGTCATCAGGACTTGGGGGAGGGAGGCGGTCTCTGAGTTAGACCTCTTGACTACCAGCAAGCGACTTTTGCACACTGGCATCTCAACAGCTCATGATATTTTCTTCAGCATCAGTCACCGATCAGTCATTTCGATTGAAAGGTTTTCAAGAGCTGGCATTCACTTTACATCAGAACGGCTGTGTATGGACTTTCCTAGGGACGTGTTTGAGGAATTCTGCAAGGCCAAACTTCTTCAAAGTGTGGTGACCCTTTCCAAGCGTCAACTTATTGGCAATGAGACTTAAATTGCCTCAAAACGACGCAGAAGAAAAAGCTCGCCTGCTGAGCTGATGAGCGAAACCCGCCGCTCTCAAACTGGCGACATTAAAAGTTGATGGTATATTTTGACGGGGCGAACGATCGCTCTGGGAACCGTCGTCCTTTACAACTACTTATTTTTGGTGTTCAGGGCTCCTCTTTAGATTCCCACATGTTTGTACGTATCAAATTAAAGAAACTGCGGCAGAACAACACTACAATTTGGTTTTATGGTTTATATAGAGTTTGATTAAAGTTTAAACCTCCATATCAGCAGAGGGAGACATAACTGCCCTCATAGCCAACATTTCTAACCCGGCCAGCCTCAGCCTGACACATTGTTATAATCTCACTGCAGGCACAAACACACGCACGCACGCACGCACACACACACACACACACACACACACAGGCGCTCTCTGACCCATTGAGACGTAGCTGAGGTGGTGGTTTGTTTGAGCATGTGAGTCAGCCAGTCTCTGCGGACCGCAGCTGGAGAGAGTCGAGGGCCCCACCCAGCAGCACCAGTGTCATATGCGGTTGTAACTCCCCCACCAGCCTCCCCTCAGCAAAAACTCCCCCTAGATTTATGCATGTGAGTTACCCCTCCCCTCCACTTCAGGATGTATTGTCCTCCACTCACTGAGCTGAATTAAGTTTCAAAACGGAGCCTTTCACTTAGAGCAGCGCCGGGGAAAACTGAGGAGCAACCAGTGCCGGGGAGCTACCGTCGGCCGCCAGATGCCGGTTTGTGGTGAGTGTATTTTTATGTTTGCGCTGGAATCCAGTCCAAGGCTGATGGCTGGTAACTTTTCTGTAGATTCACTGGGGAGGGTTGAAAATTCTTCATATATGTGGCCTGATCTTTAAACTTCCTGTACGCGTTCCATCTTTCCTTACGTGGCCGATTTTCTGTTTGAGTCTATTAATGAAACCTTTCATTTAGCGCAAAAGGCTCAAACAAGTCACCGCTTGTTCCCTTGTGAGCTTTTGAAACATCCCTCAGTGGACCGTTTTAAGACCTCCGCGGCATGTGATGTGTGGTGATGTGTGGTTTTTTTTTTTGGTTTTTTTTTTTAAGATGACATTTTCGCCACTGAACTAAACTTTTATAACGGCATCACGTCACAAAATGACATTTGTCGGATGGAGCAGCTGGATGTCGAGGCTTTGACAGGTTTAATCAGGCTTACCACTTTTCAATATGGATGGGCCCCATCTTTTTTTAATCGGGCACTGCAAATCGGATAAAGCACGCAGACTTTTTGGGTGATGTGTCCTGTCTGGTAAGAACGCCGCTCTGCTACGTCGGTCCAGATGTGGTATCATCTGGAACATATTTCCTTACAAATCAACCATAGGTCAATATGAAGTCATCTCGGTGTTTACTGTTTTTGTCATTAGAGAAATCAATCACGGAAAAATCGGGCTCAGAGCAGTCTGATGCTCCCCATGCTGACGTCTGAGGCAAAAACGTACCTTTATCGCCTCGGTATCGCAGCAGAATACGCTGACACAAATTATTTCCTGAGCTGGTCACCTAACTGGTGACCTAAATGGGCGAGACATGACAGAGGAGCTATAAAAACGCTCATCAGACACTCTCCGGGCCCCTGGGGCACGTGGATCTTTTGTCTGCCTTATGAGATGCTCTGCGCCTGAGAAACGCGACACCACGCTCTCGCTTTCAAGGCTCTGTGGTCGGTGTCTCACGCTGCAGTTTTGGCTCGCAGACCTTTAATTTGGAGATAGCGGGAAATGTAAAGCAGACTGGAATATTTTCCCACATCTGCCGTTTTGCGAGCGCCGTCCGCGTGGAAACGCACGTCACATCGTTTGAATCCGTATCCAGTTGTTTTCCATATGCCTAAGCTGTGTTTACATTGTGTGTGCGCGTGCATGTATGCATGCATGTGCGTGCGTGTAAAACGGGGATGTGTACAGTCCAGGCACCATGTCTAATAAGCGCTCAGGCCAATGTGATATCATGTGGCTGTTGTGACAATAGACTGTTTATGTGGATCAGTGGCAGTCGGGGGGGGGGGGGGGGGGGGGGGGGGGGGGGGGGGGGGGGGGGGTAGAGGAGCAGCGGCGACAGCCCGGCACAGTGCAGAGCTGCTCACTCGGCCTCAGTTGACTTTTTTTTTTTTTTTTTTGACTGTATGAAAAGCAGCCAGGTTTTCAAGCCGCTCTCTACCCGAGGGCATGTCATTTACCAAATGAATGGTCTTCTTTTCTAGACAGTTGAGCCAGTCCCGGCCCATCATGCCACGAGACAAGCACGCCCACAGTATTACTTTTCACTGCGGAGGGCTGTTTTCGGCGGCCTCATTTGCATACCTTCGGGGTATGTCATGAGTCGAGCGTAGTGGGAATAACAACAATAATGATAATAACGGTGCGTGAAGCGGTTTGTGGGGCAGGCACGGGAGCAAATGCAGTCCCGTGTGAAATGTAAGAAGTTAAGTTTTTACATGTGTGGTTGTGTTTCTAGCTTTTGTGTCAGCCTTGGGTGACTCAGGATGTCGTTACAGGTTATATTGCCAACATAATGATTGTTTAGGGAAACGGAAAAATCAGTCATCTAGTGATACTGTTTCAGAATTCAGTTCACTTGCAGAGCATCCAGGGTTTTGAGGTTATCTCCTCACCTGCATGTTTACTTTGTTTGTCAGCTGAATTTCACTAAAACTAGGGAGACCGAATTTCACTGTACTTGGACGGGTGGAGCGTGGGCCACGGAGGAACCCATTAAATTTTGACCTAGATTTGTGAAACACAGCGAAAAAACTACATCTTTCTGTCCTGGCTTTGGACATCTACGCTCTACTGAGTGCCCTTAGATGTTTGTTTGTCTGTCTATTAGCAGGGTTACACAAAAAAAAAACTACTGGACCAATTTAAATGAAATTTTCGCGGTGAGATGCGTTGTGGCCCAAGGATGAACCCATCAGGGTTTTTTTTTTTGAGCAGATCCGGGATTGGATGATGGTCGTAAAAATGCCTGAACAGATCACAAAAACAGAGCGGAGTCGATGGAGCAAAAATGGACAAATGTGCTTTTTTTTTTTTTTCCAAGCAAAAGTTATTCAGCTGTCAAGGAAACCACCTCCGCGTGTTGATTTTGGTCCCAGAGGTCGCCGAGTCAGAAAGCTCAGCGAAAATTGCCTTGATTGATCTCTTTATTTGTCGTCTTCCCACACTGTAAAAGGGACAACACGCAGGTGGCACAATTGAAGGAAGCTAAGAGGGGTTACATCCAGCAGAGTGCTCTCCATGAGTGATTCTGCCCCTTGTGATTTACGGTAGACTGAACTGTGGCCTCTCGAGCCGACTCCCGATGACCGAGCGAGAGCCGTAGGTGCGTCACTCGCTGCTTCCTCTGGCCGGGAGGCGGGGGAGGGGATGGGGGGGGGGTCAGAGCTGAGGAGGGCTGAGGAGCGTCGAGGAGGAGGACGGGGTCACCGGGCAGAGGGGCAACGCGCCGGTGAAGACGGGGGCAATAATCACAGCTGGGCGGCGCTGACTTATCTCAGCGTTTCCTGGCTGTTTGTGGCCACACTAAAGCTCGAAACAATGGCTTATCATGGCAGCGGTCGGTGTTTACAGTGTTTGCCTGCTGTTTGGCGAGCCCCCCCCCTCCCCACCCCCCACCTCCCCTCCGCCTCTGTGGGACGCCTGCGCTCATATCTGTGTGCGTGTGTCTTTCAGGATGGCTCGGTGGGGAACCTTGATGACTTGGCGCAGGAGTACTCTCAGTATTACGGCACCTCCCTCAGCGACGTTTGTGAAAGGATGGAGGAGCTGCGGAAGCGCAGTGTAGTGCAGGACGAAGAGATGGTAAACTAACATCAAATTTTTTTTTGTTTGTTTTGCTTTGTTTTGTGTTTCCGGTCAGCGAAGACGTCGGCCCATCGACGGGTCATCTGAATCAGCGCTGAGTTGTCAAGCCGCCCTCCGCCGCCATCTTGCTAGTTTGCCACACTGTCCTCCAAAGGAAAAGTTTGACGTTCTCGGAAATATATTCGCCCTCTCGCTGAGAGATGGAAAAAAGCCGATTGACACCAGTTTTTTTTTTTTTTTTATTTTATCTCTGCTAATTCACAGTGGCAATAGACAAGCTTTTGCTTATCATTATGCAGTAAACACTGCCAAGTTAATGCTGATCTCTCGGTGTAATAACTGGAAAATAACCACACCATCAGCATTTAGAATGTTTCCCTACAAGCCCTGATTTTGCTAAAACTCTGCCTGCCAGCAGGCCAATGGCAGGACAGCTCAGCTTACTGCATGCTCCTGCTCTCAAAACAATGTGACTGACAGCTACCGCTAGCAGCCGGAAAAATAACCACTAGCTGCACGGAAACTAGTGCCAGCCAGAAACGTTTACCTCATAATCTTGTCTATTGCCGCTTTAATATGCAGTTGCAATTTGCAGACAGTTAGCGTAGCATAAAGACTGGGAACAAGGGGAAAGGTTCTTCCCTGCTCGTGCTTTGATTGTTTGCTCCCAACCAAAGGAAGCCTATAATTTGGTGTACTGATGCAAACATGCCCTTTAATCATATGGCATATTTTCGCAAAATGTCACAAATAAATGCCAAACTAATGCCGAGAGTCGCATTTGAACATGTTTTCATGTATGGTCGGGCTTTCTATGTTCGCGGAGCAGCAGCAGCTGCAGAGATCCCGGACTGCAGCACGCCTCATGCATAAGCCGGGGCCGGCAGCCCGGGTCAGCTGAATAATATGTCTATTTGTGTTTTAGGATGACACTATAATTTACTCCTCCGCTTCCCTCGCCTGTGCGTTTCAGGGAAAGGTTGACTCACCGGCCACATCGCTGCTCCGCTCTCAGATCCAGGTGAGTGTCCAGCTCCAAATGTGTCAGACCCCCAGAGAGGGCGGCTTCCTCCTCCGTGCGTCAGCAGTCATGGCGATAAGAGGCCGAGGAATTGCCTTGTCATGATTGTCCCGAGCTAGAGCCCAAATACCAGACTGCAAAGGAATTGATGCGATGCAGGGAGCCGGCCTCAAACGTTATAAAATAGACCCGAGATAAGGCAAAATGTTACGTCGGGTAAGATTTTGGGAGATTTGTAAAAAACGTAACAAATGGGATTCCTGCAATTCTTCTTTTATGATTCATTTATGACACTTTAGATATTTCAGTGCAGCAGTGTCCTTATCCAGTCACATGTTTCCTTTTGTCCTTGAAAGGGAAAGTGATAGAATTTTAATGTGGCTGTTCACAAAGTCGCCAACAAATTGCAATCCTGAAATTTCTCTTTTATTTTGCAATCTCATTGAAGCTTTGTCATTATCTGGTGACATGTTTCCTTTCGTCCTTTAAAGGGAAGGTGATGGAATTTTAATGTGCTTGTTTGCGGGGTCACAATGGTCGTCTAACACCGCTGGGTAACCATAAGTCTGACTTTTAATGCAGCTATTGGAATTAACTCGGTTTTCATCCTCTCCAGGAATCCCTGGGACTCAGCAGCACCACATCCACCCCGGAGACAGAGAGAAAGTAAGGAAACCTCAGCAATAACAATAATCATAAGATTTTATAGAAGGGTTTAAATTCTATCACCAGCACTGCAGAGTATCTCCAGGCAATAGAAGTGCTTGGTTTCACTGACAGAGAAGCGTCTGCGCTAACACGGGCGCATGTTACTAAAGGGCTATCATGAGTGCCCACAAATACTATAATAGACAACAGCAAACACATCTGCGACTACCCGAGGACTATTATTATTTTGTTTTGCCGCGCTATTACGGTGCGAGGACGGTCTGTAGTGTTGTGGTTTTACAGGTAGTGGTGATTAAGTCTCCCTATGTCATCTGCTTGTTGGCCTGTGGACATTTCCTCTGCTTCCTGGTGCCCTCCAGTCACATTAATGAAGCATCCCCGTGTCACCCCCCCCCATCCCCCCTTTACCGCCTTCCTTCCTTCCTTCCCTCCATTGTCTCCTTTTTGATGGATTTGTGAGATGAGTCACATTTTGTCACTAGAAAGCTGTGTACGATGAATGATTCGGGGCGATGACCAATTGCAAACAGGCACATGGATTTTGTTGAGGATCAGATGATTCATTTAGAATTTAGTAATGTCCACCTTTTTCGAGAAATGCTTAATCATTACAAATCAGCCTCTGTAGCTTTTTTTCTTTTTAAGGGAATTCATAGGAATGTGGCACCGCCCCCTAGTGGTGGTAAAAGGCTCCTTCTTGACCCCTAAAACTACTACAAAGGAATTTTTTGACTGCCTATGTTTATGAGCAGTACTGATTACATCCAAATGTGTTTGCTTATATTGTATTTTGGACGTGAGAACATTTTTGAATCAAGAATTTGGGTTGTATATCCACAATGGAGGCGCATTTTCCCACGTTTTCCAACCACTAGCGTCTCACAATTGTGACGATCACAAATATAAGAAAGATACTGTAAATTTCAAGTAACTTCAGATGTTTATTTCCACCTGTGCAGTTTTTATTGTAGTATTTGGAGGGGAAACGGTGCTAATGTTGCACTCAGTAACCCACAGTGGGATCTACAATTCCATATGTTTTTCATGCCTTATAAATTATATAGCTGAATGAATATAAGCTGCTCATTCACCAAGATCTAATCACACAAAAAACTGTCTTTGAATATGTTTTTTATCATATAATGATAACTTGTGAAGGGTCGATGGCACCGAAAGACGAGATGAGAAACTATACAACTTGATATGTATGCATAGCTGATATTTAATTTTTAGTTTGCTATTGATAGTCTTTGCGGCCGTTGCCCGATGAACGTTACCTGATTTCTACAAAGCAAAACCCGTTTTTTTTTTTTTTTTTCTTTTCCGTGTCTGCTGGCAAAGTGATACACGGGTCCAACACCAGAAACAAGGTAGAGCCCGAGAGAGAGAGAGGGAGAGTTAGAGAAAGAGAGAGAGAGAGCTCGGCAAAGGCAACAAACAGCGGACAGAGATGAAGAGACAGACAGACACAGAGGGAGGGGTTGAAAGTGTGCGGGGAATGCAGAGGCCACATTGGAGCTGGTTCGGCTGCAAAACCCCGACTGAACGTGAAAAAGGCTCTATTGTTCCTGCGATGGCCAGAGAGCGCTGACCTCTGTTCATCAGCCAAGGCTTTTTCATCTGCTTTGCCTACTTTTTTTTTTCTTTTCTTTTTTTCCTTTTTCTTTTTTTCCGCACTTTAATTATAATGCTAGTGTCATGAGGCCTGGTCTTCTTTTTTCTTTGTGATTTTTCATTTCTGGTCCGAGGCAACAAGTGATTACAATAGAAAGAAATGTCAAAGGATATGGTGGGGTAGCCGGGACAATGAAGAAAATAAGTTTGGAAAACAGGTACCCCTCCTGCTCGGGGCTTTTTGGCTCCCAAGTTGGAGCTTTTCGGATGAAATAATGTTGTTTTTGTTTTGTGTTTTTTTTTTTTTTAGGTTCCCTGTGCACAAATCCAGCTCTGATGATGGATCAGGCGGTAAGTTTGTTCATCATTCCTATTTCAGTAAGACATACAAGACATAGAATCAGAAATATTAGTATTCACCCAAGCTATAAAACGATTTCTAGATGATCACATTACTTTTATGGTAATACTTTTAAAACTTTTGATATTTGGTCATGCCGTTTATGTTATTTATCATACCAGCAGTGCTCACAGTATTAACAAATACATGGAGGTCGCTGTTTTGATTATTGTGTGGATGTTTTAGTGTGTGTTTTCCTCTCTCTGTGCTGAACTAAACTGAATAATTTGGACGGTGTAGGAAAATGGGACGGAAAGAGAAAGAACAAGTCCTTTTGGCAGAGTTTCCGAAAGTCACAGAAAGGAGTGATGCGCCAGATTTCAAAGGGTAAGTTGGGTCGAAAGTCGCCGG
>CAAKHG010027884.1:0-10666 GCA_901007715.1 Dactylopterus volitans | reverse complement strand
TCTTTACAACCCGCATGCGTCTTCTTTAGCTCCGCCTCCCCCTCTAACCCAACGCGCTAACCCCGCCAACGGCAACAATGGCCGATCAGAGCGTTGCGTTCGCGCGAGCCGCTGAGCTCGTTTCGGTTCCCTCCACACCCACACTCACGCCCCCTCTCCCGCTCGCGTATTCGTATCCGCCGCCATATCCTTCTAGTTTTTATGCGCCCGCGCCACGTCGTCTTCTCTGTTTTTTGGTGCATCTCCGTGGCGGCGTTGCAGCGACACTCACAGGGTGTATAGCGTTTTCACTGTTTTTTTTTGTTTTTTTTTCCTGTGGACGCACACGTTTCTTGATGCGATGCCGCATTTTCCGAGAACTTTTCTCCAAACGGAAATAGATTGTTGCCTACGAGACCCCCCAAAAAAACTGAGCAAGTTAGCAAACCAGGTCTATGCAAATGCGTCTTGGGCTGCTTTTTAATCTGAATGCCATAATGCATCCCAAGGATCTGTGCCGATTACGTGCACAAGGCAACCGCCACCTTTTGTAGATGTTATGAAGGCGCTTTTATTCCACCCAGCACACCCGTGCTTATTCCATCTGTACAAATAACGTGCGTTTGCTGGTTTACCACATCAAGCGCACGGTATTTTCTATACCAACACCGGTGTTTAATCTGAGCAAACGGCACGTGTAAGGAAAGTGTGAAGGTCTTCGTAGCCCTGGATTATAAAACTCGCCACCTCATGGCTCACATGAAGGAGAGTTCCTGTAACCTCTGGGCAGAATGACTCATACAGTATGTTATACCTCTTATCCAGGGTGGAAAATTAACTTCTTTTTTTTTTTTTGCCTAACGGCCAAGTGGCTAGTGAATTAACACATTTAACCAGCCAATCATTGTGGGTTTGTTTTTTTTGTTTTTTAGCCGGTGACTGAAGTAAATCTACAACAAACACTCCGGTAATTCACCAGCGTTTGACTGGTGGCTGGCGCGAGTTTTTTTTTTTTTTTTTATCTTTTTGCGCCCCTGTGCTCATCTTTATTAAACTCTTTGATCCAAGTGTGGACTTATGCACGGCTGTGGTTGCGAGCGGAGATGAGCTTGCACACACACACACGCGCGCGCGCGAGCACGCACACATACACACACCTCCCGAATCTAGCATGGCTTTGATGTCGGGTTTAAATCTCCGGTTTTAACAGGGATCGCGCACAATTACTTTAACGTGGATTACGGGCGTCAGAGGGGCCGTATGAATGCGGCGCTTCATAAATACTATTGTTATCAATATCAGCATTCATGAGCCGTCATACCTATCACCCATACACATATTTTGCTGCTGGCCTTAATCTGTCAGCAGGCCCACATTTAAGAGGCATCAAACACTGGACTGAGCGGGGCCGGTGGTAAGGCCCCTCTTTTAATAATTAAGGACAGACAAGGCCCCAGAGAATGAAAAGAGCCCTCTGTCATTCTAAATTAGCTCCTCCGCTTGCTGTGAGTTTGGGCTGACCCACACCCACACGCACACACACACACACACCCCTCTAATATAGGATGTTCAAAGTGGACTTTATCTCAGATGAGTCACTGCAGCACCCTTCGGTCTCGCGGCCGGTGTTTCTGAGCTCAGCCCGTCTGAATCGGTGTTGTCTCGTGTTACTTTTGCCGCAAAGAAGTTGGCGGAGAAAACTTTTTTTTTTTTTTTTTTGAGATCTTGGTCATAAGAACTGAGTTTATCCAAAACGCGGTTAATTTGCGATTCGGCCCGTCCCCGCGCCCTGCCGCAAAAAGCGCTCCCAGCATGTTCCTCCTGCAGTGAGCGGCACGCATGTGACTCGGACCTCAGCCGCTCGTCCGCCCGCCGCGAGATGCCGTCGCTGGGTCGCGTCCAGGACGCGATGTGCAGAGTTCACTGGGTTCACGTGTGAAGTGCGCGCGCCAAGACAAACTCCCGACTGATGATTCACACTGGTTCAAACGCGGCGCGCTGGATCTCTGGCTTAATAACAGTGAAATGAAGAGCGCAGATCAAAAAAAAAAAAAAAAAAAAAATCTCTCTCAGAGGGCTCACAGATATGTCAGACGTTGTTATTTTTGGATGTTATCTGCGCACGGGGTAGAGCCGATAGAGTGACTGAGTAGGTGTTTGAAAATGAAGACAAGCCGGTATCTGCCGAGCTGTTGCACCCAACCAGAACTCCTGCCTGCAGTCCGTGCGAGTCCGCATCCAAATGGAGACGTCATCAGTCAGCGTTGCTTAATAGTATAAGATGATGGATGGGTGTTATTGATCCCAGACTGGGAAAATCTCGTGCGACAGCGGCAGGTCATGAGAGGAGTACTGTACATCTTAAAAATAGAGTGCGATATGTATACGACATACATGCATGCACGGTATAAACGCATGTATATGCACGTATCAAGCATAACATTATGATAATAACATAGAAATGCAACGTCAACACCTCTCAGTTTAACCCAGTGCAGTTCAACAGCGTCACAAATCTGCAGTTCTGGTAACACTCATTCAGACATGTCAACACCTCACTCGAACAGATTCAATCAAAACTCAACATAAAATTCTATGAATCTATTGCAGGGCTGTTGCATTATATGCTAAAATGCAGTGGTCACAATGTTGCGCTTGATATGTGAATATACACAGGACCGGTCAAGCTATACGAGGAGAAGTCAAATACGATATACGGTACATGCTGTGTGTGCATGCAAATACGCGCCGGGCTGCAAAATGCGGCAGCACCGAAAGGCAATATCAGTATCAATAAAAGATACACTTAAAGGTGCGCCGGCACCGGGACATCTCGGAGTTCACACTGTCAGGCGGGCGAGTGAGTTGTTTTGAAGTGCGTCTTCTTGCGTCGGCAGAGGTTCCTTGAATCGGTTGCCACGACAGCGAAGCCGCGGCTTATGATTTAGTGCTGATTTCTCTTTTTGGCGTGTGTAATTTTCCGTTTTTAATAAAGCGTAAAATTAGCGCCGGCCTTGCGAGCGCACTTGAATTGCTCTTGCCTTTCAAAAATGACAAGCCCTCCGACGCGTGCGTGCGGTCTAAGCCCCTATCTGCTCCCGCTCGACAGCGGATCGGGATTTAGCAGACTTGAGGAGCTGGCGTCAAACAAATATTCGAGTCCACGGTTCGCTCCGTCCACCCTTTTTCGCGCCTTCTGCCATTTTCTTCTCCATGTTCTTATGGTTTTGTTTTGTTTTTTAATGTTTAAATCTCAGCAGTAGAGCAGGGCTCCGCTTATGTAATCTGCAGTTCACACCTAGCAATTCTCCATCGAAAAACACCTAATTAGGGGACGCGGTTCGCTCCCGCCGAGCTGTGCCCAGGTGTGCTCAGCCTCGGTAACGGACAGGTGCTTCGTGTCATCTCCTGCCAGAGGGGCAAAGCGTCAGCACGCGTCCCGCCAGAACACAGCCGCCTTGTTCGTCCCTTAGCGCCCTGACCTGCTAGCGCAAGGACAAAAGTCCCTCTCAGCAGCTCCACCGGGCCTCGCTCTGGCGCGCTCTCCAAACACACCTCGCTCCCTCACCCTCCCGCCGTCCCCCTCCTGTCACCGCCGGCCGCTTGTCATCGCCCAGATCCGCCGGCGCGCTTCATCTTTAATCAGAGCGCCCTTCATCGCCTCTATCAGCCTGCCCGCGCCGCATTCCGCGCCGCCGCATGCGCCCTGCGCGCACAAACGGCGCACGGGTGCATGCGGAGGTGGGATGCTGCCGTCTCATCAAAACGGCGGCGGGGCAACCTGTCGGCGTGCGCCGGACTTTGATCGGGGATCCTGATTGAGCGCTTGACATTCGGCGGCGGCGCTGAAATCGCTCAGTGATACTCGCGCGCCGCGGCGAAATTTGATTCCAGCCGCGGCCTCTGGAGCACACCGGTCATGTGAGTCCAGTTTGTCCGTGGCAGGTTGGCCTCCAAGGGATTAACTATCCCACAAGAGAGCTTTTGGAAGATGTTTGTGTGATTCAACCAGCTGTTCTAAGAGGGACTTGAGAAATTCTGGACCTGTTTTGTCGAAAAGTTTTCTCAGCCTGATGCGGCGTATCCTCAAGGCCGTCCATCCCCAGTCGCTGTCGTCATAGAAACGAGTCCATTTCAACAGTCTGTTCCGCCATAACATTATGAACGCTGCGTTTTTGCTATGGAATATAATGCAACAGCCCTGCAATAACTTCTCCCTTCAGTTTTATGTTGAATTCGCATTGAACCTGTTTGAGTCCCTGATATATTGCCACCCTAAAGCATATGAATGGGATGACCAAAATATTAGGGACACTTCTCAGTACGTGTAACCCAGCACAGTAAATCGGCGTCACAAATTACAGCCCCCAGTAACAACCGTTAAAATATGTCAACGCCGCTCTCAAACAGACTCAGTATAAGTTCAATGTAAAATTCCACTTGAAGGGGGAATTTATTGCAGGGCTGTTGCATTATGTTCTATGGGAAACACGCCGCGGCCATGATGCTCCGCTTGATCTGCGCGTGATAGGCAGGTTACGCAGGCATGCCATCATAATATGAGAGCAGCTTGGAGTCACGGCTCCAGAAACTTCTCAAAAACCACAACAGTTGACTTCCGAAACTGCTGCAGCTGAAGTCTTTTGTCGACTGAAGGAACAAAACAAGAGATGAAACGCATCAGGAGCCTTTTAAAACAGTTTGACATGATAAGATCTTTCCCTGTGTTGCAATGAAAGGGTATCTACTGGTTTGACCTTTGGTGCACCCCGCGCGGAGAAGATGTTTTCACTTTTGATGACTCACTGATCTTTGGAGAAAAGCATCGCGAAAACAGTCTATTTTAAGTCGCGCCCTCAGGTTAAGACTCCAGCACAAAACATAACCCAGGCAAGTAGGCATGTGTAAATTACAAAATCATTTTAGAATAGATATCACGGCATGCGGAGTCAAGGATCGGGTCAAAGGGGGGGGCTGTCAGCCGCATTCCTTCGTAGTGGCAACCAGACTTGTGTGTCTCATTTCAATCCATGCCGCCCCCCTGACCCTTGGCCCTTTCTCAGGCTAGTTCCCTTAGTGGTCCAAGATGTCCGCCTCATGTGTTTCTGTGCGTCCTTGTGGTCCAGGACCAGATGCTGCGCGAGCTGGAGCTGCGGGTGAAGCAGCAGTCCGTGGAAGCGGAGAAGGGCAATGCGCTGCGGCAGAAGGTGACACAGGAGAAGGCCCAGTTGGAGATCCAGATTGCATCCATCAGCGCCGAGCTGCAGGAGGCTAACAGACGGTCCGGAGCTGTTTTGGGATAAAAGGGGGGTGGGGGAGTGGGGTTAAAGCTCACATGTTATGCTACTTATTTGGAAAGGCAAACAACTGTGCTAAGCAACCAGAAGATCAAAATAGACTAAATTTTGATTAGTATTTTTTTGCTTGAGAGCCAAAAGATCATTATCAAGTGGTGTGATGTTATTGTCAGTTCTAAAAATGATTATAGCAAGGGGCAGTTAAAGTGACTCGTGATTATTTATCTGGGTGTGTGTGTGTATTAACTACCCTGTCATGCTCTTCGTCGTCCGCAGAAACGTGGTCCTGCTGAAGGAGAAGGATGAGCAGGGCCAGCAGTACGAGCAGGCCCTGCAGACCTTCCAGGCCAAGCACGAGACTGACATGAGCCATTTACATCAGGAGCACGCTCTGTCCGCCGCCAAGGTGCCCCACACACCCGCGTGGCGCTCCCCACGTGCCGGCCCGCCAGGGTCACTGCTCAGTCACCGTCCCGCCGTTCTGTCTTTCAGGCCTCTGAGGTGATAAAGGACTTCGAGAAGACTGTCGCTCAGCTCAGGCAGCAGCTCCTGGACAGCGAGCATCAGCGACAGGACCAGATCCGGGTGAGCTCGGGGTGGCTGATGGCGCGTAGATGCGTATTTTGCGCACATTTTGGGGGTTTCCCATGCGCACCTTCTCTGTTTTGCCGTGGTTGGGACGGTGCGCGCCATTAAAAGTCCGCTTCCCTTCCAGGATCAAGACTTGAAGTTTCAGCGGGAGAAAAATGAACTGCAGATTAGCTACGAGAAAAAGGTAATGTGCACCCGCTCCTTTTTAGAGGGGGGGAAAAAAAAACAGATCCGCTAAACGTGGTAGCGTTTGGCTTTAGTTACATTAAAACAACCCCAGACAAAGTAATTAAGGGTTGAGTGGAGATCAAGGCCCGGCGTCACATGTTCCTTTTTTTGGTTTCCCTTATTTTAGATATGGAGGTCTGCTCTTATGAGATCAGAGCGGCAGTTAACGGTTCGGACGTATAGGACGCCAGCGTCAAGGAGGAAGTGATTATGAATATAGGAATAGTCGGAGGGAAATAGCTGAGGACGGGAGTCGCAGGCAACTCCAAACAAACATGTTGAGTCGGTATGACGTTGAAAGGGGTGCATTTTCCTGACCGTTGCACTGCCCAGAGCCGACGCTTAATTGGCCCCGCGCAGAGTCACCTCCCTTTTTTCTTCTTTCTTTTTTCTTTTCGGTACACCCTTCAAAGCGACGGCGCCGCCGTAAACCGGTACAGAAGCCATTGTTAACCATTTGAGCCGGACCAGACTTCTTTGGGTGAAGATCAGGTTTAAAGACCGCGCTGCACCTGGGTCATCTTCAAAGTGCCAGTTATAGTGTGTGTGTGTGCTGGTGGCAGGCTGGTGCCACCCCCCCTCCCTCTTCCACCCCTTTGGTGGAGACACCTGCAAGAACTTAGCGGGCCCCTCTGCACCTTATGCAGGGTCAGGGGGAATTTAATTTAACCTTCCGCAGCAGAAAGTCGAAACGGCGCAGTTCTGATGTGCTCTCGCCTTCGACCAGTATAAAGACCACATGTTCACGCCGGCTCTTGAAGAGTCGGGAAATACACTCTCGCATTTCTGTACACTTGTTATTTCTCTGCCACGGGAGGCATGATGGGGACAGTGCTGCACGTGAGTTTGGCCCAGCCGGGCTGCCATGCATCTGCAGCGAGGGGCCTTGTGTGCAGGAAGACGGGGCCTAGATGGTACCTCTTCTTGATGGGGTGATAGGGAACAAGAGACAAGACCAGATGCTGAAGGGTCACGGGCGGGAGAGAGTTCTGCTGAGTGATGTTTGACGGCGTCTGCCCTCGCGCTCCCTCACGCCTCCCGTCCCTCTCTCTTTTTAAACCCCCCCCTCCCCCTCCCTCTCAGATTCTGGCGATCCAGAGTGAGGCGGAGAAGGAGAGGACAGAGGCCAAAGGCAACGTGGCCAAACTGGAAGATGCACTCGGGTAAGTTGTTCACAGGCCCTTGGATAACGGCAAGCGCTTTTGGGGACACACCCGTCACTGTTTAAGCAGGGCCCGCGTGACGCTAACTGCTGAGTTAGCGCCCGGTTACGCCCAAATATACCCTATTTCAGAACCCGGCCTTGACAGAGCTGTTCTGTGCAACATGGGTTGAGAGCGATAAACGGGAAAGGTCCAGGCCCTCCAGAATCCAAGTCCGGTTTCATTCCTCCTGACTGCAAGAGATTCACAGAACCTCATTTACACTCTCAACTCTGGTCTTTCAGTGAAATGGACTCGCCACCCAAAGATGGCGTCATGTGGCCAGAGTCTGAACACAAATGCCGTCACTAATGCACATTATTCACTCTGAGTTATCCCAGAATTATTGCAATAATGCAACCAGTGAAACCTCCGCGCGTCTGTGTGTGTGTGTGTGTGGTCCTCCTCCTGCTCCCCTTAGCCAAGTGTTTGACACAGCGGTTTAAGGCACACCATTAGCATCGCAGCCCGTCCGGGTAAATGTTGGCGTGTGTGTGTGTGTGTGTGTGTGTGTGCCTTTTACAGATGTATGCAGCTGACATAGTTTGTTAACTGAGCAACAAATCCCACAAATAGAACGGAATGGGAAACAGCCCGGGAGCCTCCAGCGCAAAATGTCACGTGTCGCCGAGATGATGCTGCACAAACCCCAGCCATAACCTAAATACTGCCGTTTAAAAAGCAGCCGTGCCATAAATGACACAAACACCCCCTTATTTATTGCCGTTACGGCGGTGGAACTGGCCCCCTTTCGGTCATGGAGTTTCCAACATACATAATGTCACTGGTTAATGATGTTTATTTTACAGTTATTCCTATCACACATTTTGAGCCCGGACTGTGTGGCTCAGAACTTTATTAGAGAGTTGTTTATGTCTTCTGACTCTTTGATCATAAGAACAGAATGTATGAATTCTGATTTAAGGTGGAGTTTGGCTTTAACAAGCCAACCCCTGCACCACTCTTTGATCTTTCTTTTTTTTTTTTTTTTCTTTACAACTGTGAGTAATAATATTAGAGCTGAGCGCCTGAAAACTGCGAGGGGGGGAAGTCATACAGATCAGAACTTCGCATGTAAAAGGCCTCTGTGTTCCTTCAAGAAGAAGAAGAAGAAGGAAAAAAAAAAAAAGATAAGGTTTTATAGAATTATCCAGTGTAAATCAAAAATTTAATAAGAGAAAATGAGTCATGTGTCACCGATGGGAGGGGAAAAGAAAAAAAAAAAAAGATTGGACAGTGATGTGATATACGCTGATCAGCCACGACATTAAAACCTCTGCATGTTTACCATAGAAAAAAACACTCCTGCAACATTCCCCTCAGGAGGAGTGTTATGTCGAATTTTTTTTTTTGTGCCGAGAGAGGCCGTCGACATGTTTTCATGACTCTTGCCGCGGCCGCAATTTGCTGCCGCCGAACTGCGCTGGGTCGTGCCGAGAGGCGTCCCTAATACTCTGGTCATCCCGCGCACACGCGTCGGGGTGACGCAGTGCCGGGGGACACCCCTCAGCACGGCGGCACAAAGTTCAACCAGCATCGAAATTACGGTCCCGATAGCGGTCGTTAAAATATGTCAACACCTCTGCCAATAAAAAAAAACTACAGGGCTGTTGCATGATGTTCTGTGGTAAACATGCAGCGGTCGTAATGTCGTGGCTGATGGACGTATCAGCTGAGATAATTATCCCAAAAAAAAAAAGAAAGAAAGAAAGAGAAAGGGCAGATGCTATTAACTGCAGCACCCAGACGTCTGCGACAACAACGTGATTTGCATCCAGGCACGCGGGCCAACTTTGCTCACAGGGATTTTCTACAGAAATCAAGTGTCATGTGTTTTAACCATTCTTCCACCGCAAAGCTGCCGCGCTGCTGCTCTGTCGCCATTTGTGGCGCCGGGGGTCGATGGGGTGGGCGGGGTGGTGGCTCATTACCTGGTGTCCCAACCCAAAGTAGCTGCTGTGCGGCTCGCGCTCCGCCGCCTCGAAAAAGACACTCTGTTACATAAACAAAACGCGTTTAGAGTTATGCAATTTTTAACAAATGACCGTTTTTAGCGCGAGAGACGCTCCTCATAGCTGCGAACCCGCAGACAATTATCGCCCGGCTTTGGCAGCTCCTCCTCTGTTGAGCTCCCCTTTTTTTTTTTTTTCTTTTTTTTTTTTAAACGCTTAATTTTAGTTTTGCAGGCTGCAGCGCGCTATTGCAAGCGCGCCTGACATCTGCTGCGAGAGCGGGATCGGGGGGATAATTCGCCCAATCTTGCACCAGTTTTTGTCGAGCTTGTGATCTCCCGCGCCCCCCCTCCCCCAATAATCGTTTGCACCGGGGACCCCCCTGCCCCCCCCACAGTTTGTCACCACCGCCACCCGGCTCCATGCACCGCGTCGCCCACTTTCCCCTCGGAGAGCGCGCAAGCGGGCGACTCTGACTCCGACAACAGACTGGGGCCTGTCAGCCAGTCAGTGCATTCCACCGGGTAATTAATCCCATGCAGGACCACATTACTTGGTCACAAGCAGATTAAAGTCTCCTCGGCGAAGCTGAGAGTGTGTGTTCTGCACAATTGAACGCAAACGCCAGCGCCGGCCCGCTCGGCAGCGCCGGCTCCGGCCACACATGGGCCAAGTGCAGCCATGGTGCCATCACCCCCCCACACACACACACCACCCACCCCTTTTTGGGAGGCTTTCAACTGTTTGTCACAATATAATAGCAACCCAGAGGCGGCAGTGGATTTAAAAAGAATGGCTTGTGCGTGCTTTCTCTTTCTCGGGTCCTCATCAATGGCTCAAGGCACTTTTGTGTCTTAGCCCAACACTTTTTCACAAACGCGCCCTGAAAAAAAGAGGATACATTTTGTGTGTGTGTGTGTGTGTGTGTGTGTGTGTATAAGCCATTGTCTGAAGTCAGGGAGAATGCGGTTTCCCTTTTTTTTTCTTCCCTCCGCCGCTTTTGTGCCTGCGACAATGTGAAACAAATTTTGCGCGTTTAGTATTCAGCGTAAAGATCGCAAAGGGACATTGATGATGTCGCCCGCTCATTGTTTGTGCTTGTCATTGTCAGCCCGGCAACAGAGGACAAGCTTAAACGCGGCAGACGGATCCGCTCGTGCATAAATTATCCTTGTTGTTAGTATCGGTAACGAGCCAGTCATTCCCGCATTTAGTGTTAAACACTGCGAAACGGCAAGTGGCCCCATCAGGCTCTTAGCTAATTAAGTACTCAGGCTTCATACATACACACACACACACACACACACACACATGCGCGCACACACACACACACACACACACGCAAAAACAACACCACAGCATTCTTTTGTTTGGGCCTTTGTTTCTACAGTTTCCCTGGCTGAGGGTTTGAAAGTGA
>CAAKHG010027882.1:24943-40535 GCA_901007715.1 Dactylopterus volitans | reverse complement strand
CCTCTCGCTCTCTCTTTTTTTTCTTTTTTTTTTTTTATTTCCATCTCTGTTTGTGATTCCCGGCTGCTGTTTGCGCAGGCTCGTCTAACGTACCCGTCGGTGGCACTTAAGTCCAAACTGAGAAATGCGGACCGCCGCCTCGACTGCAGCCCGAGAAACAAAATAGCGGGATGGAAATGAACTCGAAAGGCAGCTTTTGAGGTCGGGGAAGTGAGGTGGTCGGTGAAAAAGGCGGGATGACGCGGGGGTTTGCTCGCGGAGTGCGAGTCTCCTCCGAGGGCGTCATTGGAGTGGGTTGAAAATATCAACCATGTATCATCCCACACCATTTAGTCAAAAAACCCGGCGCTGTTGGTTAGCGAAGGTATCGTACGACAGAGAAGTAGTCAGCGGTATCCTCGTAGTATTTATACAGATATTTTCTTAATGCAGTGTTGCATTACGTCCATCGTAATATCTGAGCAACACCCGGAGGAGAAAGTCTTCAAATTTGGCACAAATCAGACGTTAGATTTTAGATTTAGATTTTAGATTTTCGGAGATTAGATTTTCGGTGGCGAGAGGTCAGACGTCAAGGTCACTTTGACATTGTTTTTTTTTTTTTTTTGGTCACCTTCACTGTGTATCTTTTACGCTCTTGTGACTGTAATATTTCAGGGTTTTTTTGAGCTTTTTTTTAAAAATTTTTTTATTTCAGGGGTAGTTCTTCAAATCTGGCACAAACGTCCACTTGGAACGATTCAATCGTGATTTTTTTTTCTCTCAATATATTTAATAGCCTTCAATACATTTATTATGGATGTTAAGTGCAACTGGAGTGGTTGGCGGGGGAATACAACCGCCGCGTGGTAATGGCAGATTTCTCCCTTGTAATACTATTTGGACTTTGCATTGCCAACTCACTCGGGAGAACAGATCCGGATGCCAGTCGGCTGTCTGTCACAGGCGGTTAGCGGATTTCATTAAGTGTTTGTCGCCCATTATATCCTCAGTGAATATGAGTAACTCTGATGCGCATCGACGCGTCCTCCTCGGTGCGCCCGCGTCGCCTCGCTCGACCCTGCCGCTAATCACCGCGACCCCGCCGCCCCTCTGCTGGACTTCCGCTCAGCAGCGGCGTGATTGCAACGTTCTTGTTTGAGTGATGAAGAAGCAAACAAAAAAAAAAGCAAAAAAACAAAGAGCCGGCCCGAGCGCCGTGCTGCGGGTTCAGGCGCCTTGTTTTGTTATTGCAGCTTAAATCGCACCGCTTTATCTCTGAAAGCGATTGCACCAACAAAAAAACAAAAAAAAACTTGGGTTTGCTCCTGTATCATCTGAAAAAAAGAAAAGAAGAAGCAAATGTTTCCCATGATAAATCTGTTGCCTGCCTCTGTTTCCTCTCTCTCCCCATATCCCGGCCTCGCCTTCGCTGCCGCCCGGCAATTTCCAAATCTTCTTTGTGCTGCAACACCACTCCGCCCTCGACATGAAGGTAAGAATCCGCTCTTCTTTGGCTTTTCCGGTGCGGGGCCCTTAAATACGGGCGGCTTTGATTGCTTTTCCTGAAAAACAACCACCCGGTTAAATCACGGCGCCGCGTTCTTGCGAGTCCACGAGCGTTTTGTGGAGGCAGTCACATCAGCCGGGGCGGAACAGCACTCGACTTTCCTCCAAAGAAAATGAGCCAGGACTCCTGGGCAACAAGGCCTCTTATGTCACTCTGCTCGCTGCTGCGCTCGGCGTGAAACCCCAGGACAGAGCTGGAACGCTGCTTGTTTTTGAGGCAGCCCCCATTAAGATGTGAAACATCCGTAAATGAATTCTAGGAAGGTTTTGAAGTTAATCTCCCTAACCCCCGAGCTCCTCCACAACCATTAGGAATCAGCCATCAGCCCCGCTGCCTTTGAAAACAATCAAAGCTGCTCTTCTGCTTGTGTTGCTGTTGCACTCGGGTTTTTCAAGCTCGGAAAACTGTAAAGATTAATTTATCATGACTGATTATCCGTATGATGCAGCTGTATGGAGTTGGGGGTTCGGGGGGTGGAGGTGGGGGGATTAAACGCATGCGTGAACGGCGCTTCTCATCAGAGGCTTTTGATATTAGCTCCGTTTTGAAGAGACGGAGAGACTTAACGCCATTCAATTAAAGAATCAGAGAAAGTTACGGCGCCGGCGACATGAGGGCGCGTGTGCGGGATTAGCCGCCATGTGAAGCGGGCGGAGGACTCCCGAGTTGGGTCGGCACGGCGAGAGCAACCCCCCCACCCCCTCTCCCCCATGTTTGTTTCTGGATATGGGCGGAAATGTGGAGCAGACAACAAACTAAAACACCCGAGAGGGAGCGTCACATGCGAGAAGCTAAAAATCGAGTGCGGCATGCTTTTAGATAACACGCCGCCTCCTTAGCGCCGGCCTCCCGCATCCCCGGCGCGGCTGTGCAATTTCGCGGCGGAGGTCGGCAGGAAGTCGTAAACAAAATAAGCGACGCTCCCAACTGCCCCTTGCCAAGCACAACAGCCGTCCCCCCGAACACTCGCAGGGGAGGGAGCCGGCGGCCGCTGGGAGCTCATCTCGGCAGCTCAGTCCAATTTCAAGTGTATTTCTGCCCCTGCTGGATCAGGCAATAGCATGAAACAAAGCCCATTCAATTAGAAAGAAGAAAAAAAGAATAGGAACCCGGAAAAAAGCACAAGAAAAAAAAAATTTAAATATGGCTTCTTTTTGTGCCTTATCTCCCTGGAGTCTGCCATCGCAGTCAAGGGTCTAATCTCCTCTTTGTGTTTTTTTTTCTGGCATTGTTTTCCCTCTTGTCCGTCACTCTTTTCTATTCTCACCCTTCATCTCATATTCAGGGAAATGCACAGGAAAAAAAAAACAGCTGTTTAAATATGAGAGGTTGAAAGCTCTGGCAATGGGGACCCAAAAAAAAACCAAACCTTTGGTCCAGGAAAAATATCTAAGAGCATCTCTTTACAAAGCTCTGCATTGATTTTCATGAAGGGCCGGCAATTTGGTAGCTATTACCATCGCTGGCACCGGCGCAGCATTCTTCCTCGCGCCCAATCGGAAAAAATGAAATGTCAGCGATGCCAGCTTGTAAGCTACGCTGGCATGATATCAGTGGAGGCAGCAGCGTGCAGTCAGCGGCGGCATCTTCACGTGGATGCTGAACTCTGGATTAATCACCAGCCATGGGGGAGAAGGGCGCCGGCAGTGGCGGCTGCCGGCGGCTTCGAGATGAAACCCTGCGAATTGTGGGGAAAGTTAATCTGGCTGACCTGCAAAAGCTCCCGCGGCGGGTATCAGGCGTGGAAGGAACAATTGCTCCAAAAATCAATCAAAGCTGCCCAACTCCTGCATTGTGTTTCTTTGGAATTTTCATGCTTGCCAATTCTTCCTATGAATCATACAAAATACTATACCCACGATGCACCCGGCCAACTGACGGGGGCCTTGCGTTGAAAATGTGGGGAACCCAGGCAGCTTCTGTGCGCCGGGACACCGCCATGATCGAGTGGCAACGTCCGCGGCGTGCCAAGACTGTGCTCCTGCACGTATTTGGTTGGCCGATTCGGCAGGTTTCCAGACGGGAATGTTGAAAAAAAAAGCGTTTTTTGGTCTATTCAAACGCCGTCAACGTTTTTTTTTTTTTGTTTTTTTTAGCGGGGGTAACTCCAAAGATGAGCAGGCGCGTTTGAACGGACGGTCGGTTTTGAAAAATGAGTCGATGCCCAACGCGGAGCAAAGAAGAGAGGGAATGTCTATCGGATATTAGGGCAGACGCCAGCATTAAAAGGCAATGCCGATGCGTTTAATGCGGTCGGCACGGCGATGAGGCAGAAGGAGTTCGACCGGTCCGCAGATCAATGTCGCGTGAAGGTGTAAAAAAAAAAAAAAAAAAACACTCAGATGCTCCAAATTTTCTGCAAACGTTTGTAACTGTATGATAGGGATCGATATCGGCGCGAGAGCAGCACGCCGGATCTCCATGATTGTTTACTTTCAACCGCGCTTTCCCATTTTTTTTTTTTTTTTTTTTTTTGCCTTTCCCGCCCGGCTCCGCCCCGGACCGTCTGCACACATGTGTGGGTTTGTTGACAAATTCTGGGACTCTTGAGAAAATTGCAACGTGAGAAGGAACAGCAGCAAACCAAAAAAAGAAACATTGTATTTTGGTCCGGACCCAGGAAAGTAGAACTAAAGGAGTTTCCTGTGTTGAAAACGCCCAGAACCTCGGCTTTACGCCATCATGATTTTTGTTTTTCTTTTTTTCTTTTTTTTTTTTTTTTTTTGGGTGTTCAGAACTTGCTATGAAACTGCAACATAGTGAGGGATGAGGATGGTGTGGAGCTACACGGCGGCTCAGGCCAAGGACATCTCTCATAGAGATTTGCAGAACTTTGCAAAAAGTGGAAAAAAATTTATTTTATTTTTTTTTGCTTTATAGAAATTGCTTTTAGCAATAATGATGGGCAACACTTTTAATCCGGAGAGAAGCTGCCTTTGCTACTTGAAATTTTGGATGAATGTGATCATTACATATAATGCCGCAACCAGACCTGCTTTTCATACGCTACCTGTGGCTGAAAACCTTTTAAAGGGCCCTTTCTTTTTTTGTTTTTCTAATTGACCCCAGCTCCTATTACAGCATGCTCATCATGCATAACATTAATCATTTCCAGTTTGCGCGATGTGACACAAGTTTGCTTTTTCTTTGGTGAAACTGCTTGCTTTTTAAGGAAAATAAAAGACGTGCATAGAAGGGTACATGTTAATACTTCTAACTAAAGGAACACTTCTGCACATGATGAGTAAACACCTGCTTGAACATACGTGTAAGTAGGATTCTGCTGCTTACACGGGTCACCTGTTACAGAGGGCGCGTATTTACTGTCGCTGCATAAACTCACAAACGGACATAAAGGAAAAAAAGGATGAAACCATATTGGATTTCTCACCTCCCTTGTTTGTCTCTCATTTATATACAGCACCGACATACATGCGCATCTATAAATCCAGGCCGTGCAAAAGCAGACATCAATAAAGAAAGTCCAATAACAGAATCGATGTATGGCGGAGGGTTAGGCTGAGGTTGGGCCAGGAGGACTCCGCGTCTCTGTGGTCATCTGAGTCCGGAGAAGGCCCGCTTTCAAAGGGTGTCCTCATGAAAACTCATGAAGCTGTTCTGAAACATCATTTCGCCACCCTTGAAAATTGCAGAGCTAAGAGGATGGCTCCGACGCCGTTCCGTTATCAGCCACGGTTGTGCGATTTCTTTACGGCTGTTAACAGCGGCAAGCCGCCACGGCCGCTTGTTCACGCCTTGACTGCGTCACAGCCGGGTTTTTCTGGAAAAACCCGGCGTTTGACGGTTTTGTTTTAGGGATCTGTTGTCTGCAGTGGGGGGAGTAGGGGGGGGGCAGCTCTGGTGTCTAGCGAGTGACCTAATCTCACGGTGTTCCAGGCTCGCAGCTGCAGCACTGTAACTCCTTCAAAGTTTAGGGGTTGGAGGAGGGGGGGTGGTGCTGCAGGGTGACTTGTGCTGCTGGTCGCATCTAAAAATACCATCAAGCTTTCAGTGATGGATGTGGGCCAGATGTTTTTTTTCTTTTTTCTTTTTTTCTCTTCCTCTTTTTTATTTATTTCTTTCTTTCTTTTCCCCTCCCACATCCCTCCTCCAAAATAAAGGCACTCTGGGACACTGTGATGCAGCACAGCAGCCAGTTTTGATAGCGACGCGGACACCCTTTAGAGCCAGCCGCAGCCATTATCGTCCTATTCAGCAGGTTGCAACATATTCAAATTTCCCTTGGGGCAGTGATGTGGGAGATAAAAAAGAAAGTTTCGGAATAACAAACACACAGACTCTCCGGAGCGGGTCAGGTCGACCCGATCGCCGGGCGGGGTCGTCGGCAGGTGTCACGGCGGCGGGCGGCCGAGTGCCGAGCATGATGGGAATGAGCAGACGTCGTCGTCGCCGTGCCGCCGTCGCCGTGCCGCCGTCGCCGTCTGAACGAGGGGGCAATTAAAGCTATCCGGCGCCTCGGCCTCATCCCGCTCAAATGAGGTTTCCAGGCCTCTCGCGAGCGGAGAGCGCGTTCCGCGGCGGGCGCCACACCGCGGCGGGCAGAGCCAGCGAGGTCGGTCGGCGCGGCCAAGAGGCAGCGAGCAGCCGGCAGCCACGTCGCATTCCTTTGACAAAGCCTTTGACCTCTTTTCAAAGGCGAAACGACAGCGCTGAAATCATAGAGCGATGTTTTGGTTTTATTTTATTTTTATTTTTTTTTGGGAATCTGCAAGTCTGCTCTCCCTCGGAAAACAGCTCTGTTTGTTCGGACCATCGCTGGTCGCCCGCCAAAGACTCCGGCTGCCAAGTGCTGGAATTTAAAGGTGAGGAGAAAAAGATGTGAGCAACTTTTGAACGCCGTCGTCTCTGTGATCTTCTGGCCCGACAGCAACGATGGGAACCATCAAGCGTTGCTCTTTTTTTTTCTTCTTTTTTTTCTTTTTAATCCTTTTGAATGTAATGTTTTATGAAGCCGCATATCTAGCCAGGGCAATTTTATTTGGATAGACCAAAACCCCCATGGCCGCAGCGGGCTTTGCAATCTGTAGAGTCAGCAACATCCTCTGACCTTTCACCCTTGATTCCAGTGTGGAAAAACTCCACCAAAAACTCAAGTTTTAACAAGGAAAAAAAACAAGGGGGCTGAGGGGAAACTTCAGGAAGAGGTTGAATAAATGAGCAGCAAATGATTGTCGTGCTCACGACAGCCAGAAACATCAAATTTGACAAAGTTGCCATTTCTTTTTCACCGAATGTCACCAATTCATAAACGGAATTTACTTCGTCACTGCAGGAAAGAAACTCGCGAGATTGCGACCGCCGTGCCTGGGAGGCCAATTTTGAGCGTGCCTTTGTTATTGGGCCGCGTGCATAATAATAATCTGAGCCCCGGGTAATTACCTTGTTTTGTTTTCTGCGCCATTTGTTTGTCAGCAGAATTAAGGAAAAAGAAAAACAACCGCGCGGATATTCATGAAACTTTCTTCTCGGGGTGCAGCGCGGGCCAACCAAGACGCCGTCACAATTTGGAGCAGATTCAGTGTAATTACCGCTCCAGATGATGGTATATAATTTAGAGCCACTGCTTTAAGCGGAGCAAGCAGCCGCATAGAAGAAGACATTAAGTGCTCCCGAAACATGTGACTCAGCCAAACGCGCGCGGCCAAGACATATTTCAACATGAAATTTTCACCGTTCCGGCGCTCGCCAGCCGGGGGAGAGCGAATCAGAGTGGAGCTTCCCTCTGAGCGACATGCTTCACTTTACTGTCTCCACCTGCCACCATGTTAAGCCCCCCCCCCACACACCTCCCACCCCTCCTACCCCTCCTTCACATCCTATTCATAGGATTACTAGAGGTGCAGGTGTTTCCATAGCAACTGCAGTGCACTCAAAAGCAACTGGACTATGATGGGGCCTGGTGGCTGTAATGTGTTTGTCTACGAGTGCGCAAGTGTAGACGTGCGAGTGTGTGTGTCCTTGTGTGTGTGTGTGTGTGAGCGAGACGGATATAGAAGGGCAGGAAAGACATAATTCACAATTACGGAGGGTCGGTCACGCACACCGGGGCTAGTACATCACACACACACACACACACACACGGAGAAGTGCGCCTCTCACTACGTCAAAGTCAGTTTACTGACCCTGAACCCGTTCGCGTTGACGTGGCCGCGCCGCGTTCCCCTCGCCAACTTTGTTTTGCGATGCCGTCATCCCACGCCGGCGCCGCTGATGACATTGCTACTTTTCCGGGATTACCGTGAAGAACATGTGGCGCTAATCACCTTAGCAAACAGACAGCGTGTCTGGAGAGGGGTGCACCGGGCGGCGCAGGCAATCCCCGCCCCAAAAAATCCCGCCGTCCAAGCACACAGAGAATTAGCGCAAACGTTGACATCATCATCGTTAGAGAGGGGAGCTTCGCGCTGCAGCTGGCGGCTACCGACCCAGACGGTTGTGGGTGGGGGGGGACGCGGGGGGTATTAATTCCTGTCTCCCCTCGTGTCCTCCGTCGCGTTGTGCTTGTTCCGTTTTTGCAGCGTTCATCCTGACCGCCACCATCATCCTCGTCGTTAATACATAATGAGAGACCATCCCTCGAAAGAGCGGCGCTGAGTCGGGCTTCGCAGGATTAAGCCGGCCGGCGGCGGCGGCGGCGGCAAACTCGTCATCGGGCTCGGCGGTTCGGCAGGCGCAGCCACTTAATACTGCCCGTTATCTCATTGTCATCTGCGGATACAGAATGCAAAGCCGCTGGTGGGTTTGTTTTCGCGTCGTGATCGGATGAGCAGTGGATTTGAGCGCCACGTGCAGTGAGCGGCTGACAACTGCCTTACGGAACGTGGCCCGAGCACCAACTTGCAAAAGATTCGGGGCTCATCCATGAAATCTCTGTGCGGATCTTCGTCCAGCCAGCGACGTCCGTGAAGGAAGACAAAAATTACCGCCGAATGCAGACCGGCAGACACCAGTACGCTAATGAATCTCAAGCTCGATATTTACCCTCAGTCAAAATGCTACTTTTTAATTTGATTCCTACTCAGTGCCCTTTATGAAATTACTGTGAAGGCCTCGTCTTACCTCCTACTGATTTCAAGTTACGGGTTAACAGCTTTTTTTTTGATTAAGGCTTGAAATGATGAAGTTAGTGAATGAACCGCTGGCTAATGGCCGCTGCCTGCAGAGGAGCAACCCCGAACCCACAACACCTCCAACCTTGAAGCAGATGGGCTGCAGCTGCAGAAGACCTTTTTTATTGGACGAACCTAAAGTGGTCGCTAAGTGCGTCTATATATATATATATATATATAAAAACATGGGAATCCAGTTAAACTGTAGTTCTTTGTGGGCTAATGTCCTTGAATACCATTTTCTTGAATACCATTTTCCTCGTGCAGCCAAACCATGTGACGTTTTTCACAAAGTACATGTTGCCTTTTGATTTAAAAACAAAACTTATATATCAATACAGTACATGTATGTAAAATGCATTTGGAGGCGGGTACACTGGAAGAGCAGCACGTTTCCTCTGAGATGATCGGCGGAATCTCCTTGAAGCGAGATGAGTTGCTCCCCAACACCGGATTTACAGCAGGGGTCGCCCCCACCAGGGGGGCCAGAGATGAGGTGGCCCACCCGCAGATACGAAACGGTGATATGTAAAAGCTCTAGATTTTAGCTGCTCCTGTCATGTTATAACTTCAGCTTCAACTTCATCTTTATTCTGAGGTTAAAAAAAAAAAAATTTTGCAGGCGGGCGCGTGGCACGGGTCACCGGAATACATCGTCTTTGTCAGAAGAGAAGAACAATCGCCGAGAGATTAAAGATAAATGACATCAAACCAAACAACAAATGATCAGATAATAATGTGATAATTAAAAAAAAAACGAAGAAAAAAAAATGAAAAAACCAGCAGATCAAGAAGGAGGGAAGAGAGGAGCTACCACTCTGCTCATAAAAGTGGAAGATAAGATCGAGATCAAGCCGCATAAAGTGCGGCTTGATGAAGCGACGTAATTAAAATAGAAAGGCATTTCTGAATACATTGTTGAGTGGAAACCGACACCGGTCACGTTGCGAACGCAAAAAAGTTCAAGGCGCAGCAGCGCCGAGTTGACTGAGCTGACTGAATTTCGCAGTATTTTATTGTCCGTCCTTGGAATTTTTCTGGCTCCTTTTGCGCATTCAGTCGCCGCGGAGACTGATCTCCTGTCATTCATGATGTATGAGTTACACGGAGGGGTGTTCCTGATATTCTGTCCATGCCACTCATATGAATTAGCCTTAACAGCCCTCAGTGGCACCTCACCGGTTCCTGAGAGACGCCCGAAATGCAGACCAAGAGGAGAGAACAGCAACGGTATTTTAAAAAGTTTTAATTTCGTCATGCAGGGGTTCATCGTCGCGAGTGGTTAACAATCAGGAAACTTGCTTTGTGTGGATGACAGCTTATTTTCCATCTTGCAGTTTGTCCTTAATTGAATTCTTGTAAGAGTAAAAAAATGAAGAAGAAAAAAGAAAAGGGAAAAAAAAGTCACGTGATCCTAAAATGTTCTTTATTAGGATATCCATTTTACAGTGATCACCCTTGGGTCTCGTTAAAATTACATCAGTAAGAATAGCTATCAGAAAATAGTGGGTCTTCCGTGCACTTCTGAAAGTGTGGAGGTGGGAATGTGAAACATATTATGCACTATTTAATAAATAATCGGGGGCGGGGGAGCGAAAAGCAAAATTGGAAAATGAACCGAGACGACCCATTTCAGGAGACAAGGTCTTCGCCTCTCTGCTTCTAAACCAAACCATCATCCTGTTTGCATCTGGCCGTTTGGATTGGGGGTGGGGGGGGCAGTTTGGACCACAGATTGATAAAATATGCCCATGGGATCTGGAAATGGGCAGATGTGCAGAGGCAGCGGGGTCAACTGGCTGGCTCGCTGCATAAAAGTTGGAGTCTGTAGGCCAGAACTGTCGAGTGAGGAGAACCATTTGGCATCTATTTATCAGGTATGCAGGCTTTTATTTATTTTATTTTTATTTTTTTTTTCAGAGATTTGGGTGGATGTAAAATAGACCAAAAGGAAAATTCCACCCACCTGGAAATAACCCACAGATATAAGCCAGGGATATCCAGCTATTTTCTGATGAATTATTTCTCATGAAGCTTCCTTTGAATTGCAGAGGTTTTCCCCCCCTCGGCGGTCCTCATCTGCATTAGCCTCACTTTACTGGTTTCATCTAAGCGAAAAGGGAGCCGCGGCGACGTCGGCCTCAGCGGGGGTGGGAGTTTGCCGTCGGGGAGGGCCGCAACCTGCATCCCCGCGGGCCTCCGCTCCATTCCGCGGCGCCTCCGAGAACCGCTCCTGACGTGAACCTTTAAAAACCCCCCCTTGATCCTGCGCGGCTCCCCAGACCTGTTTGCGGTCGCCGCCTCGGCTTTCATTGACACGCTGGCTTGCTTAGATTGTTTTATTGAACCAAGCGTTGCTGAGGTCTCCGATTTATGTTGTTTTTTTGTTTTTGTTTTTTTAAACATCCAAAATGATCCTGATGTCTAAAACCGGCATTTAGAAAAACACTCGGTGAGGGTCGGGGGCCGTGGGGGCGGTTATCAACCTCCTACTGACTTAAGACCCACCCCAATTATGTGAAAGTCGTAACATCATATTCAGTTCGTACCCTAGCGGACTCCTTTTTTTTTTTTTTTTTTTTTTTGGCACTGCAGTAGCATTCGTGGGAAAATGGCTATATGGAAGAAAAGCGAGGTGATGCCTCGCGTAGAGCAGATCAAGATGATTGGAGATTAGGAAACGCAGCTGAATATATAGTTTTGAATTTGCAAAGGAATATGCGGCCCCCCCCCGGAGGCATTTCGGGGCAAATATCACTGAATCGCAGGAGAGAAAAGAGCGCCGTCAGTGAAAATGCTGAATCCGATCCAGTTATCGTGCAGCCTGACATGCATGTTGATTGCCATTTAGTCCCGGCGAAAATGTAATTCTCAGCCAGCATTACATTTCCTGCGTCGCTCATTTGCTGGTGTAATTGTGCAGCCTGTAGAGGTAGGAGGCGGCGCGCGGTCGGCGGCGCCAGAATAAGCGGGTATTAGGTCGTGCAAACATCTGCATCTGCTGCACAGACAGAAGCAAGAATCACACCGCATGTGAACTCTGGACATGTTGGTACGTGGTCCAAATATCTCAGGAGTCACGTGGCCCGGCGTGAAATGATCGACAGATACATGTTTTTTTTCTTTTTTTTTTTCATAATCTTATCTGATGTGAGAGTCCATTCTCATACTTTAGCAAATAAAGTTCTCAAAAGACTGAACAGAAGTTTCCATAAATTTGTTTTGCCTTTTTTTTTTTTTTAAACGTAACGGCCCAGAATGTAGATCACATCGACATTCGCGGGGTCCCCATGTGTTTCTGGCCATTACGCATGACATTAACGGCCGCATCATGTTGTTTTGATCAAGCTCCTTGAATGAAATATGACTCGGAAGCATCGCTGGTCTGCTACTGATGATGATGATGATGATGATGACGACGACGATGGCGGCGCCTTCCAGCCTGACGCTCGCTTTGTCTCCCGAACTCATCTCCATGTGTCTCAGTCCACATACATCAGGGGACAGCTGCTGGATTGCGCGGGGCCACAAAACAAAAAAAAACGCGCTCGTGGCGGATTAATGAAAAATATGATTGTCATCAGGAATCCGTTACGCGCGCTCATTTGGGCGTGATATCGGCGGTGTTCGCCCGAGAGGGGCGGCGGCGGGCAGAGAGGAAGCAAAACACACCAATAAATACGCGGGCGCCTGGCAACTCGGCGCTTTATCGACGCGCTTAAAGAATTCAAGAGAACGCGCGTGCCGCAGCCCTGCCATGGAGTTGTTTTTTTTTTTTTTTCTTAGCGGCGGGGGTCTCGCCGCCGGATGCGGACTCCTCTCATCAGGGGAAGGTTGCACCGTCGAGGCATGTCATGTTGGAAACTCATGCAAAGTGCGTTTCCATGTTCTGCGCTGGATGTGCCTCCCCCAAAGTGCCTGCTCGAGCTATCGAGCGTGACGCGGAGCGCAAACATGGCCCCCTCAGTTAACTCGCTAATTGGAAGGCGTAGGTGGATTCCTAGACTGGATAAAAACCGTAATTATTGCGGCTACATTATTTGGGCGGAAGAAGTCACTTCCTGTCGCCCTTTGTGTGTGTGTGTGTGTGTGTGTGTGTGTGTGTGTGTGTGTGTGTGTGGGGACGGTGGATTCTGCATGTGGCAGGTTTAGCCTCCGGAGCCACGTTTCCACAGTAAGAGCCGGGAACGTTTTCAACCAACCGTCCCCGCCGCCTATCGTTGCTCTTACGTCCTCGAGCGCGGCAAAGATGAGGCGAGTTAGCCTCATCTTTGAACGGCCAGCCGGTCAGAGAGGTCCGGCGCTGTTAAGTCCCCAAACTTTAAGAAAAGTAGTTCCTTCTATGCCGGGATGTTTTTGGGGGGTGAAATTAATTCCCCAGGACTTAATTTAGACCCGAGTTCCTCAGGTGGAAATGGTCCTTCCAAAGAATCCCGGTCCCTGGAGGACCGTGGCGTTCCAAACAGGGGCTTCTGCTCCTCTAAAAACTGGTAATAAGGGAATGAGGTGTATATTGAATATGGGTGCACATGTTGGATGCCTTCTTCCTTCAATTTTTCACCCCCACATCCCTATACCCCTCTCAGACCTTCCACCTCTTTGATGCTCCGACTTTGATAACGCATTTGGTGACAGCGTTATTTTTTATTTTTTTTATTTTTTATTTTTTTCTTCCCCTGGCATATTTTCTGCGCCGGATTTACATATCGAGTTATTTATTCCATGCAAGTGATCTCATGTCAGCTGAGGAAAGCCCCTGCAGACGGAGCTATTCAAGTGTTCACAAGAGAAACACTTCTGAGGACGGCGCCGACTTCAAATAGCGAGGGAAGATGGATAGAACCCCGTAGTCACACTGCGGTGTGCGCGTGTTCTCAAGAAAGGCTTCAGAAATAACTTTATTTTTCCCTACAGAAAAAAACCAAAGTCCCACTTTAAGCCCGTCCAAAAAAAAAAAAAAAAATCGCGGGAGAAGCGCCAGCATCGGCGTTATTATGCAAAGATAATGACGACCTTCGCGTCAAACATTTCGCATTTGTATGTAAATCTCCACACGGTGGAGGTCGGACATCGACCGCGGGAGCGCGTTGAAGAGAAACCCGGCAGCCATGGCTGCAGGATGCTTTTTTTTTTTTATACACGTAATCGCCTGATACAATTTACACTCGTCATTATGCATTTCAAGGTTTCACCCTCTCCCATTCAGCCTCGGCAGTGGTGGCATAACTCCACGCCGCGTTCAGTTTAGTGTCAAAGCGGGGACCTCTGACAAATGACGGGCTGCAGGCGCGGCTCTTCTGCACCTGCGATGAAGCAACAAAATAGGTCCGGGGAGATTAAATGCGAAACATGAAGCTGTCCTCTGTTTTTTGGAAACGACTTCATAGCCATTCGCCCGCGTCCCAGCCAGCCGGTCGGGAGAGAATCGAGGGGCTTTGAGAGTGAATCGGCAGCGTTGGGTTGAGCGGGCGCGTGTGTGTGTGTGCACGTGTGTGTTGCAACCCTGCACTGACCGCGTATTCAGAGTGGAATGTGTGTCCCGCTCATTGGAATTGACTTTGATTGGAAAAAAAGAAAAGATAATGAATACCCCCCACCCACCCCACCTCCTCTTCCCTCACCCCCCCCCACGGCCTCCCATCACTGTTGACTCAGTCCAGAGCTGCCGGTTCCCCTCTGGAAAGTCCAGGCCGCCATCTCAAAAGTCTGATTGAAATGCAGAAGGTGTCCACCCCCCGCTGCTTTTTTTTTTTCTTCTTCTTCTTCCCCCACTCGCCACATCTAAGCATTACTGTAACTCCTCATTTTGAGTTTATGAGAATTTATGACCCCCTTAAATGGATTAGCTTTATTATCAGAGCCGCCACGAGTCAGAGATACCATGCTTTATACATTCTTTATCCATTCTCATAATGTTTCTCCCCCAGCCATCGCGGGCCAGAACAGCTTAAAGCAAATGACAGCCGTGCTTTTTTTTTTTTTTTTTTTTTTTGAATGTTAAATGCCGATCAAAGAGGAAACTTTGACTCAGGCACCGAGGTCTTTCGGGGATAAGACCAAAGAGAACCAAGCAACACGGAATCCAGCCTCCTAAATAAGAAACCAAACTGCTTAAGTGTATCAAAGTGTGTTTTGGTGGTTTTAAGTTTCCCCGCCAAACGCCTCTTTGAAATGGAAAACCCGTTATGTCTAAAAAAGGAGGTGTATTTGTTCAGGAGGACAAATGCACCTTTCCTTTCCCATTATATGCATGCATGCTTAATTGGTGTCTGGCGTTGCCATGGAAACCCCACTACCACTCACATTAATTCCTGACAGTGGTCACAGTCGAAATAAATGGCTCTGGGAATTGGGGAGCGTTCCACATAAGGCGGGAGCTGGCGCAAATGCAGCCGGCGCTCCGAGGAGCCCAGGCCGACGCGCAGCAAAGCAGCGAGGAGTCTTGTTCCCTCAACGGCTGAGAGGCCCGGCGGCCGGCGAGATGCAGCTGGAGTCTGCGGCGCAACCGTGACGTCAGACCCGGGCGCTCCCGGAGTTCCGGGGAGCGCCAACAGTGCTCCGCTCGTTTCTTTCGGGACTCTTGGGAGCCTTTCGGAGCGCCTGTGGTCGGGACAGATGGTCGCCGGCGGCCCGAGGGGACAGAATGTCACGAACGTGGCGGTGAAGCGCTGTTCCGACTCGGCACCGGTCAGGTGGCATGGTTCGCCGTCGCCGCGGTCCGTGTTCGGTTTTCCGTCCAGGCAGTTTCAGGACAATAAAATCTCACAAAAGTAGATTCTCCCGACGTGCCAGCGCTTGTGGCTGCGAAGCAACGTTCTAATTGAGCCCAAACACGGCTGACGCACGGCTTTGGCCGCGCTGATTGTGGTTCTCGGGGGGGGGGGGGGGGGGTCCCCCCCCCCCACCCCCCCCC